>JAQBSW010002464.1:0-103000 GCA_029291075.1 Eudiplozoon nipponicum | reverse complement strand
AGTAGTAACTACTTTTCAGTTCTGTACAAGGCAAAAAACAGAAAAAATGCTTCTGGCTTTTGTAGCTATTGCAATTAATAAGCTGAGCCCCTGCTTAAAAGTGCAGAAAATAATTCAAAAAGATATTAAATTGGACTGGAAGAAGGACATAACTGACAGGCCTTCAAAAATAGCCTACGTTCCGCAAAATACGACACACCCATCAATTACGGACGCAATTACAATGAAAGCGATGACACACCAAATGACGTTACGCAAAAGAAGTGGTCTAAATTGCGCAAAACAAAGACTGACATAACGAAGAGGGGATTGGTTACGACAAATGTACAGTTGGGATTGGATGAACGAATATACTAACGAATCCAGAATAATGGCTGTAGATACTGGTAGAAATAAGATTTATTAATAAGTGTTATTCCATTTATTAAAGGTTGTGTTTTCCTATTTTAAAGAATGGTGAAACGGGAAACTATAAATTTATTGAAGTACCAGAGTCACCCTTTCCACGACTATTAACGATATATATATATATGTATATATATATATATATATATATATATATATATATATATATATATATAGCGAAAGCTGAAATATGTTCATGTGTGTGACTGCATATAATTTGTGCAGCCCAAACTTCCGATCAAGTACAACGTATGGACGACTAAGAGATGTGAGAGTCACATATATGATTGCGGTATGATCCTCGTTATTTCTTTTTATATCATGCTCTGATGGTGAAATTGGAATCTCAACGTGATTTAAATTGACGAATATTTTTTAGTCAAGATTGTTCAGAAAGTAACTTTTGTCAAAGAATACTAATGACGAACAGAAATTTAAAATGTCAGCAGTTTGCACCGAATTTGAACATACTGAAGAAATTTAAAGAAATGTGACATAAATTTCTAAGAACATAATAGATTTAAAAAGTTCCCGAAAACCGTTTGCAAGGGAACTCAGTCACAAATAAACCAGATTTACTTTTTACGTAGGCAAAGTAAAATGGTCTCCATATGATGTCACGAATATGGAAACATATAATACCAATGCATCTAAATTTAATTGGATTTTACTATAAAAAAACATTACAGATGGTGTGCCAAAGATTTATTTTAAAGTAAAGTTTCTATCATTTTAATTATATTTAATGAAGAGGTCAAGGTAAGATTTTCTAAATTTAATCGAATTCGATACAAATGAGACAGAATTCACGATTCATTGAAGAAAATGGAAGAGAAAGTTTTATGAGCAATGCTGAATAAAAGAACAATCAATAAATAGATAAATCGAATGCATTGCAAACAGCAAAACTAGAATAGATTTCATTACATTGATTCAGTGGTGGTTTAAATGTTCATGTTTGGAGGTGAATGCTTCTTAAGTACATTCCACCACTGCTTCAATACTGCTTCATACTGTATAAAACTTTGAATAAATTAGAGCAAACGTAGGTATGATTACGGTTAGAATGTTTTCCTACATATTTGCACATTTATGTAAACCAAAGAAAGGCAATAAGAGAAGAGAATAAGTGTCTTATCAACAATGGTAGAAAAAAATTGTATCTTGTGTAGACAACATGTAAAGTTTAGCACAATATTAGTGTGTTAGTCCTTCTTTGGGGTTCGCTTTGCCAGAACCCTAAACATAACACAATACGCAATTCTTTATTGGGTTACTGCGTACCTGGTATAAATTAAGTCCAAATTAGACCAGAAGTATATGCCAAAAATAGTATGCAAAAAAATGAATAAACTAATGAACCCCAGTTTTTCGTGCTACCTAGATACTCATAAATAAGGGACGACATTATGCCAAAAACTCACAATATTTTTTTCAAGATATATGTGAGACTTGGACGGCGTCATCTGTTACTCGAATTTGCATTCAATCATTAATGGAGTCCACTTCACATAAAGTTATCGTTAATAAGATTTCAAAGCCAAATTATGTGTGTGAAATGCATATAAATGCTACCAACACTATGCTTTCTGAAATAGGCTTTATGTAAACAGAATTAGGAATATCAACCACTCTGAGTGACTGATATGAGCACAGTATTGAATTCTGCCACGATCGACGATTGTACATTGGACTATAAGATTTGTTCATGCTCATTTTGGCATACGCACCTGTTCCTATTTGAACTCGCTTGTTACAAGTTACTAAACATATATTGTATAATTTTAAATGTATTATTTGACCTCAACAAAGTATTCATGACTAGGAAACAGATAATGTTTGAATTCGCGTGAGTAATTTAGTAAGATGAGTCGGAATAAATTACACCATACAGATTTAAATACTATGATCTACCTGATACTTGGATAGTGATTCCCATTTACATCTTTTCATGCTGACAATATATACAAGTTTAATCGCAACCGCTGGAATTGTTGGGTTTCCAACATTATCAATGCTTTATTTGGCAAATTATAAAATTTTCTGTCCAAGCATTGGGGCTTATAATCAAATGGACCTCAGTAAGCAAATCTTTTTAGAAGAAATGCGAAACTATATTCTCAAAATGCTTTTTGTCAACAAATATGTCATGTGCATTAATCGGATTACACGCTTCAAGACATTAAAAATATGACTACGTTGGAGACAAATTAAACCAAAATCGAATGGATCGTAAAACTACATTTTATTATGTAAAGAAAACTTTTTGAAGTATAAAATAGTGGTTTCTGGTTAGATAGCTTAGAGAGCGCATTACCGATTTCAATATAAAGACTCTTTAGCAGCATTTTAACAATAAATGTTTGCGCGAGTAGTGGTAACAATTCTTTAAATTAAGTTTGCGAGCTTGAAGTAAACACCAATCCCATTGTATTTAACCAGTCGTCGAACAACATAAAAAAACTACCGCCAGCCGCAACGCACTGACGCGTTCCGACCTTCCATGATTATCATCAGAGTACGACGGCAAACTGACTATCGAGGATCAAGCCGCATTGAATATATATGGAAATGATCAAGGAAGGTCGAAACGCGTCAGTGCGTTGCGGCTGGCGGTAGTTTTGTTATGTTGTTCGACGACTGGTTAAATACATTGAGATTGGTGTTTACTTCAAGCTCACAAACTTGATTTAAAGAATTGTTACCACCACCCGCGCAAACATCTATTGTTAAATTGTATTGCCTATATATGTATATGTGGCGAAAGCTACAAACAGTTTATGTTCGTGACTGCATAGAAATTGTGTAGCCGACATTTCCAGTCAAGTTCAATGTATGCGAGACTTCTAGAGGTGAGAGCCGCATATCTAAATTTGATTTCCATATATATTCAATGCGGTTTGATCCTCGATAGTCAGTTTGCCGTCGTACTCTGATGATGATCATGGGAAGGTCGAAACGCGTCAGTGCGTTGCGGCTGGCGGTAGTTTTGTTATGTTGTTCGACGACTGGTTAAATACAATGGGATTGGTGTTTACTTCAAGCTCGCAAACTTGATTTAAAGAATTGTTACCACAACCCGCGCAAACATCTAATATTGTTAAATTGTATTGTCTTTATATGTATATGTGGCGAAAGCTACAAACAGGTTATGTTCGTGACTGCATAGAAATTGTGCAGCCGACATTTCCAGTCAAGTTCAATGTATGCGAGACTGCTAGAGTGAGAGCTGCATATTTAAATTTGATTTGCATATATATTCAATGCGGTTTGATCGTCGATAGTCAGTTTGCCGTCGTACTCTTTAGCAGCATGATTGTTTGAGAAAAGTTTCATCAAAGCTTGGCAGATCCTAGCTATCTACTTCATTTCCAAAATCTGTAATTGATGTAAATAGCGAGAGATAATGGTTTATATACAAATTAAAAATTTAATACGTAAATACAAACTCTCCTCCAATTATCTAAATCAAGTTTGCGAGCTTAAAGTAAACACCGACTCCATTTTATTTAACCAGTCGTCAAACAATATAATAGAAATACAGCCAGGCGTAACGCACTGACGCATTACGACCTTCGATGATCTTCATATGAGTACGACGACAAACTGACTAGCGAGGATCGAACCGCATTTCATATATATGAATAGCAAAATTAGGTATGTGGCTCTAAACTCAAGTAGTCTCGCATATATTCTAATTGACTCGAAATGTTGGCTGCATAATTTCTATACAGTCCCGAACATTAAAATTTTGCAGCTTTCACCAAAAATATATAGGTAATTCAATTAAACAATCATTAATTGCCCGGGTGGTGATAATAATTATTTAAATCAAATTTGCGTGTTTGGAGTAAAAACCAACCCCATTGGATTTAACCAGTCGTCAAACAACTTTAAAAAATACCGCCAGTCGCAACGCACTGACGCGTTTCGACCTTTCATGATCATTATTAGAGTACAGCGGCAAACTGACTTTCGAGGATCAAACCGCATTTCTTTTATATATGAAAAGCAGATTAGACATGTGGCTCTAAATTCATGTAGCCTCGCCTATAGTGTACTTCACTAGAAATGTTGGCTGCAAAATTTGAATAAAGCATGTTATATCATTTATATGAAACCAACAAAATATTACACTCAATAACGACACCTGAAGAATAATTGTTTGAAAAAAGTTCGCATAGCAAAGTTAAATTTCCAACAGTAAATTGAAAAAAATATACAGAATCAAAGTTATTAATTCGCGTATTTCCGTAAGAACATTAAAAGCCAATAATTTATATTAAAAGATACGCTTTCTCAATTATGTCACAAGACATCTCGAGTGACAAATAATTATTTCATGGTAGTGTTTTGTATGCGAAAACCTTTTTCAATCAATGCTTTTTTTGCATATTTATTTATACAATGGATGGTTCTGATGAGTTTAGCTCACATTGGGACGCCGTTCTAATATTGATTTGTTAGTCATTTTTGATAATTGTGCATAGTTTGAAACTGGTTGCATATACGTGAAATTTGTGACTAAAGACGTATACACGGCCAAATTTTCTTCTATGGACATTTACGTGGCAAAAATACCCTCGTAGTCAAAAGCAATTGCTATAAATCAACTTGGTCTGCACAATATTTGCATCACAGCAGCTTTGATCCGTTTCGACATAATTTATCAACAGTTTCTGGCAAAACTGATTTACTAGCTTTTGCTATTTCGTGCGACTAGTTAGATACAATGGGATGAGTGCTTATTTCAAGCTTGCAAACCGATTTAAAGAATAACCTAAAATCGTATGGTGAGACTCTGGAAAGTCTCACAGAAAGGGCAATTCGTGCAGGAATCGGTCATTCATGCACTGTTCTGCACTATATCTGAATGTTTACATCATTCATAGTTACCTTTAATTTTTATTCTATCTGCGATGAGCTAAATATGTAAACATCTAGCGAAATGTTAAGTGAAGTGTGAAATTTTCGAGATACCATCACAATCATCGTAAATTTTAATACAGGGTAGATGTTCAAACTTGTCTAACTATGCAAGAGACATCGATTAAAATGACGCAATATAGATAAATTTGCATACAGAATAAAATTTTCCAAGAAAATAGTCTTAAAAATGGGCCTTTATATTATCATACCAAATAAGTCTTCATTTTGTTAACTAGTCTATAGTTCATTGCAATGTTGTTGGTGATAAATTTAAAATAAAGTTTGTGAAAATGAGATAGGAAATAGAATTTGAATCCGCTACATGCCGGTCACGTGTATTATCTTGCTTCTAACTGCAATAGGCATGATATAAACTTTGGTAATAACAATTCTTTAAATCAACGTTGTGCGTGTGAGAAAAATCCCAAACTCATTGTTTCCACCCAGTTGCAAAACAAAGCGAAACGGTTGGAAGTTACACGTGCTGACGCGTTTCAACCGTCCATGATCATCACCTTAAAACGATGACAAACTAACTTATGAGGAGCAAATCACGGTATATACGCAGTGTATTGCATCTAACTTTTGGTCCACAAATCTAGTTGTTTTAACTGCCTTTTAATTGGATGGAAAGTTGGCTCATCTTGTTAGTTTTTTCTGTTCCGATCAACGCCAATCCAATTATTGTCATAATATGACTATGATCGTGGAGAGTCTGGATCTTTTACAATGTAATTTATTGTAAATTTTCCATGCTGTGCGACTGATTGTAAAAATTGGCTCGTTTTTGGTCTCCAGTTCGTGAATATGCTTTTTTTAATATTTCGAGTTTTTATATTTATGAATTAATAATATTTTTGTACTATTCGTGGTTTTTTTTATTTAACTATTATATAGGTTTAATTTCTCCAGTCAATCAGTGAAAGAATGAGCAAAATTACTAGTATAAAACCCAATATATTCTTTTAACTTAAAAAAAAATTAGATATAAAATTTCCCATTAACGCTGATACATTTTGTGCATAGTTTTATAGGTCTAAGAAATTTTAAAATCTTGTGGATCAGTAATGCGCAATGATATAACGAATTGTGAGCACTGCAAGTGGAAGTCAAATTGGTTTAAATTAAAGTCAACTAAATTAAGTGCTATATCCACGTATCGTCTTATGTGAAGAGAACGCAGACAAGTACTACTAGTGATGATGATTTGATAATGTAGACTGCTCATGGAACCCACAGCACTGTCAGATTTTTCAAATGATAATTTGTGACAACCTATCACGCAGAAAGATTAGAAACGCTACTCTGATCGACAGCTCTTGGCAAGAACTAGTTTCCGAAACTAAATTTCACTGTTCACTCCATGCAAATGGTCGAAATAAAGCCTTATCAGGAACTAATCTGTTGCAAGGCATGAACAGCTTATCAGTTAACTGCAAATAAGTGTTTTTTTTTAATTGAGAGTTAAATTTCAATTATTTGAAAGTTTTACAATGCAGCAATTCGGTAGAAGTGTTAGATTTGGCCATTCAATCTGATAGACAATCAATCATTCAGTCAACCAGTTTTCTAGATTGATTGTCAGCTAGGCACAAATTTAGTTAACTGGTCAGTCGAAGTGAAAATTAGTTAACATTCCAACTACGTGGCAAATTTATTCAGATAATTGTTTATATTTGTATAAATTTGTTATTTATGTACTACACTGGCATGGAGATAAAGGAAAGTGAACGCTATTTTTCTTTAAAAGGATAGTGATTGTTTTGCCGGCAGTATATACACTCGTGAGTTGTATTCGCAAGAACAATTCTGACCACATCATAAAATGCCCCCCTGCTTTCCACGATTTTAATTTATTTCCAACCAGTTGAAATTATTTGGACTTAATTAATTATTTTTTATTTGTTGAAGCACAGTCATTTCTACTGGAAAATAAATTCCAGTTATTTAACTAGGTAATTTATGCGTGCGAGGCTGGTGCTAAAAGTAAAAAGGTATTTAAAATAAAATAGTTGGAAATAGAAAGATACAGAATGTTTTTCCAGTAACTGAGCTCACTTATTCCGATGAAGAACATCTATAAAATATGCGCCTTCCAGATTCGCAGCAATCCGAAATGGTTTGATTTTAAAAATGACTCGAGTGAACAGAATATTTGACAAACGAGCAGTGCCTTTGTTTCATATCTGGCAATGACTACATTAAAAAATGATCGAAATGAAATATAATTCTTTTTTCAGTTTTTAAACAGGACGAAAGTCTGTCCTAACATCCATCATGTCATCACAACTCTAAGCTAACACTGCTTAAATACATTTTGTGTTATTTTCATTTAATCCAATTGGAACAGCTCTCAGTCTAGTGAATTTTAAATACACTCCTAATTTAGGTAGAATTACGTGCATTCTGCGTAGCATCCCCTATTTTAGATTTAGTTAAAAAAGCATTTTTTGTTAAACTCGGCACTTTCGTGGACACACTACGTAAGCCATAAATCTGTTCACTGGTATTATTATCTTAAAATAATTAAACAATCACTGATTGCGCGGGTGGTGATAAAAATTATTCAATTTACGTTTGTGAGCTTCAATTAAACACCAATCCATTTGTAGTTAGGTAGTCGTCGAACAACAGCAAAAACTAACGCCAGTTGCACGCACTGACGTGTTTCGACCTTCCATGATCATCGTCAGAGTAAGGTGGCAAACTGGCTAACAAGGATCAAACCGAAATGTGTATATATGGAAAGAAAAATTAGATATATGGCTCTCACCTCAAGTAGTCTCGCGTACATTGTAGTTGACTTGAAATTTTGCAGCCAAAATTTCCAGTCGAGTACAATGTACGCGAGACTACATTATGTGAGAGCCGTATATCTAGGTTTGCTTTCCATGCATATGCATTGTGGTTAGATCCTCGTTAGTCAGTTTGCCATCATACTCTGATGGTGATCATGGAAGGTCGAAACGCGTCAGTGCGTGCGAGTGACGGTAGTTTTGCTATGTTGTTCGACAACTAGATAATACAATGGGATCAGTGTTCATATCTGGCTTGCAAACATGATTTAAGTAATGATAATCTTAACACATAATGCAAACTTGCTGTTCAACAGAATTCGGATTTAATCAAGGTTAGTTTTCATTTCATTTTTGTAGTCCAACCGTTATGCATTCAAAATCAAAGACGGATTTTATATGTATTCTATTGTAATTCATAAGAAATTGCGGAATATTTGACCTTTCAGTCTGCTTTCAAATTTACGTAAGAAGTGTAATGGCAAATGTGACAGAAAAACTGCAGAATAATAGTGCTTTTAGCTGTCATTTACGATCTTCTAATTTAAGATATCGCAACTTCTTTGCATCGCATTTTAGCTTTAAGTGTCCTTGTGGTACATGATATTCACAAATCAATTTAATTTGTCTACCTAAATTATTTATTAAGTCATGATAGGTTTCAATCTGACTACTGACTGAAGAGCTGAGAACGTCTTTTCGATTGTGGTCACAAAAGCGCATGCGATTAAATCGCTTAAGTTAACATGCTGCAGTCAGTCACGGTAGTTTTGCTATGTTGTTTGTCGATTTGGTAAATAAAAAGGGATTGGTGTTTACCTCAAGCTCGCAAACTTGATTTCAAGAAATTAAACAGTCCTTTCAAACTTTTAAAATCATTTTTATCACGATATTTACCCTTATCATTAATGACACTTAATAAATAGATTATTAAAATAAAGTTTAGGCAATAATCATCGTCTTGAAACCAACGAATTGCACAATTTATTGTTATAAAACTCACCTCGCACTATTTCTGACTGTCAAAACAGAAATTGTTAACAACATTCCGTTCGTATAACAAGCATGCTCCAACATAAACGCACAACAAATTATTTTACTGGTAAATTTCCCTGTTACTTTCATTTTAATTACTTGAATTTATTATTCACACACAAACCGTTATCTGATTAGTCCTGAAGTGATCGTTAACATTTCCATCAAGTTATGTCTTCATGTTTAGCGTCGTCTACTGTTGCCTTGTTTAATGTTCTCCGGACAAACCTGGAGGAATAATTAAACAGCAGGACTACGATTTTATTCTAGTGAATTTCAAACAAATTTAAAATTGATGGACATCAACCAATAAATGTTGGTATTTTCAGAAAGAAAATAATTTGGCATTCGATGGAGCAATTGAATAGCTGGAAGGACTAGTACTTTCTGTCGTACCTATAGATAAAACACTTTCCCATTGTTAAAATTACTTATCATAGAACGAATTCTATAAGAAGGATAACGCGAGCAAATACATATCTGTATATGCCTCAATGTAAAAAGATAATGTAAACTTCGACTCACCAGGCGTCAATATTAAACACAGTCAACTGAACTCCACCAGATGATGAGATTTA
This sequence comes from Eudiplozoon nipponicum, assembly GCA_029291075.1. Lineage (NCBI taxonomy): Eukaryota > Metazoa > Platyhelminthes > Monogenea > Mazocraeidea > Diplozoidae > Eudiplozoon > Eudiplozoon nipponicum. The sequence continues at coordinate 93,258 of JAQBSW010002464.1, read as the reverse complement.
CATTGACATTTTTAGTCAAATCTTTTTCACTATTAATTTTGACATCATCTGCATCGCAATCAAACTCAATTAAAGTAAACAAGGTTAAACTGGATAAAATATCACTTACTTTAATCAAGGCTGAGATCTTGATATAAACACCAGTCCTATTATATTTATACTTAAGTAAATATAATGTAATGTAGAAAGGGCGACTCATCCAGTAGACCGCTTTCGTCCTTACTTGGAACTCAACAATTACTGTCCAGAATTGACAGTCTTAAAAATTAATAATTTCCCTTTCAATAACTGACAGGAAACTGTCGCGTTCGCACACACATTACTCAAACAAAATAAGGATTCCTACACAGTCGCAACAAATTACTTTTAGCAAATGATAGAAAATACCGATTTACCTTTGTCTGCCAAATTCGTTAATCTACCAAGACTTTTAATGTTTTCGGTGTACAGAGTGTCTAATGGCTTTCGCTCGATCTATCAATATTACATTGCCAAAACCTTTTGGAAAACTAGAAATATATGTGCCCACGTAAATGGTATGGATTTGATTAGACCAGCAATGGTCCTGGAGGTATGTAGAATATTTACATTTTAGATGACTTGGTTCCAATGATTTGAAATAAAATGCCAAATCGAAAAATTTATGTAAGGCCACCCAAATATTTTATGAAATTTTTTAAACAGTTATGATAAAATTAAAAACTATCTGTCAATAAATGGTAATTGGGATGATAAATCACGATTTCTTTTTCAAGCTCTATTTACAGGATAGCTAAAAAAATTATTATTTACACATGGAGAGAGTTTGAAATAAAGGGAAGACCCAATACGCGCGTGCGTCTACTCCAGTTCATGCTCAATCCCTTAATATGCATCTACTGCTTGCATAAATCCGGCGGCAATTTGTTTTCCATAAAACTTCGTATGTGACTAAATCCTTATTGTTATTGAATTTAGTAATTATCTTCAATACTACGGCTGGAGAGCATACGTGTGAGGTTTTGACGTTGTGTTGCGCAAATGCAGATTTGTATTAACCATTTGATTTAAAACAGGCGTTTTAGACGCAATGTTCTCTCATTCGAATCATTAACCGACTGGTCTATCGGCTTACGTCTGCGATCACGCAAAACATCGTTGAAATCTCACACGTATGTTCTCCAGACGTAGCATTTAAGATAGGCTTTAAATGTAATAAAAAGTGGGAGATAGTCACGGAGTAAGCTTAATGTATATACAAATTGCAGCTGGATTTATGCAAGCAAAAGAAGCATGTTCAGGTGACACACGCAATTGATTGTTTGTTCCCTTATTTCACACTTTCTCCATGTTTACATTTTTCTATTTTGTTTTGCCTTTCAATTTATGTATATATATATATATATATATATATATATATATATATATATATATATATATTATAATAAATATAAACCAAAAAGTGTAAACGTGGAGAGAGCGTGAAATAAGGGACCAACCAATCAATTGTTTGCATGAACGCCAGTTTAAGCTCAATCCTATGCTTGCATAAATCTTGCTGCAGTTTAATTATCCATTGAGTTTCGTATGTGGCCAACACCTTTTTTTCTTGCATTTAGTAATTAACATAACTGCTATGTCCCTTTAAATAACATGTTCAGGGAAATTGCTTTCTTTCCCGGTCCAAAATAAATCTGTTTGTTTTGATTACCTCATTGTATAATTGACCTAACCAATTGTCTTGGACGGCCATTTAACTTAAGATAAAGTTTTGCTTTAGTTTAGTCGTAACCTTCTGAATCGGGACTAAACTATTTGTCAATTTTTGTAAGAAACCGCGTACATTTGCTAAATTATATTGAAAAGAAACGATATTGTTATAATGCAAATACTGGCCGACAGACATTTTTCTCAAGCTCTGACGCGAAACTGAAATTTTTATGCAATTTATTGAACCGTCGTATCAGTATTCGTGATTGCGACTGGTTTTCATAACAAGAAAAATATCTTATGTGTTGTGCACATATGCTTATTTAACTATGTAATGATGTATTCTCAAGATTACCTAGTGAATTCTCGACCAACACTGGAGATTGTGGTCTCCCAATTATCAGACCATCAATTTGTTTATGGATGTTTTCATTGAAACAAAATTGCTTCTTCTGTGTATAGTCAAATAAGCTTGCGTAGAAAATGACCTGACATCGGAGATGGTAATATTTTTTATCTACCGCTTGAGCCAAGGGGTTTTCAGTCGGAGCCTTTGCAAACAACGACGCAATTTCTAAAGACACCATATTTTTAAACATTTACATCTTAAATTCTGTTAACAAATTCAAAAGAATTGGTAACCACAAAATTACCTGGTAGTTTTCATATTGGTTCCCTTATAAGAACTGCTCATTAAGAAAATTTATGGATGGGCGCATTGACCCTTGATAATACAAGTCTCAATGAACTACTATTTTTGTGTGCTATTGGCAATCCGAATATTTTTGGTAAAGCTGATCAAACTAGTTTGAGCTTCTTTGCTACCTCCTCATCAATTAAAATCGCGTATGTTAAGATTATGATTTTACTTATTATTTAGCGCTAAAATTTGCCTCTTTCTTCTGATTTACGCTCCAGACGCGTGCATTTTTTAATGTCATTCAACACGTTCTCTTTCTTCTGTCTATAGTCTGCTTTATCCATTATAACAACGCTTTTGTATTAAGAAGCGAGTATTATTTTTATGTTTTTTAATTCCATAATTTGACCCATGAGTTGTAATTGGAATATTTTAGGCCCAAGTTTATCAATATCAGTCGATATTAATACATACATAACTTCGTGTTTTATAATATTTTCTAATTTCTTCAATTTTCTTATTTTGTCTTTCTCCATAACAGCTAGAATAAACATCAGAAACCTAATTCCCAAAAAATGGGATAAACCCATCCACTTAACGAGATGCAAAGGTGATTCTTGTCCGCAACTCTACGACATCTTCTCTTAAGTGTTCATATCTGGAATATGATATCTTCGATTGACTCGTAGTCTATACTTGTGTGAACTGATCGCCAAATCTCCAGGGAAACGTAATTGCCTAATACACTGATATTAATGTTCTTACCGCAAAATCGGTTTTTGCGGTCTGTATTTGAACGTCAATAGTCCGTCTAGTTTTCCTACAGTTCCTTACGATTGCAAACCTGAATAAAATTTATAATGCGCTTTACATGTACAAAAGTAAAACTTAATTTCATTAGATGCAAGAACCGTTTCTTTCTGCTATGAAGAAAGGCAAAATAAGTATATTAATGCAGTTAGGAAATTATGTAAAACCTGGAGTTTTATGTGCTTTTATACTGATGATATTGATAAACTAACAATGGAGGCATACCGTTGAGTCAAAGTTATGGAATTCATCCTCCAGATACAAAAATGCTGGTTTTGAGGTAGCATTTAAATTTATATTTGAAGAAACAGCTGACATGGAACCTACAAGAATCAAGTTGAAAAGCAAGTTTAGTTGATCAGGCTTCATATTTCAATTCGTTTAAATGCTTAAAACAGCATGCATTGACAAAGAAACATTTAAATGCGCTTAAAGATAGCAACAGAAATGTAGACATCAAAATTCCACGCGCCGATAAAGGCAAGTTTGTTGTTATAATAAATAATTTAGACAAGATTTTTGAAAATGGAAAACTTGTTGAATGACAATACAAAATTCACGCCTCTGGAAGGTAATTCATTTGAAAAAGACGAAGTTAAGCGCCGAGAAATAAATAAAATTAAAAGATTTTTTATATTGCGATCTAGTTCATCAGGTCGTTGCATAGAAGTTGAAACTTGTTGGCTTATCTACATACACAATTTTCTGACTAAAAAAACACAAAATATAGTTGTTCTATGAGACATATATTATCAATGATTAATTCTCTGGTCCATGCATTGACTGTTTGGTTATGCCGTATGCTGGAACCATTGCACAAACAACTAGGTTAAAATTGGTTGCTAATTTCTTTGAGTTTGTTAACAAAATTCAAGATATAAATGTTAAAATCAATATTAATTTTTTTTTCGATGTTACGTCTCTGTTTGCAAACTATTGACATTATAGTTCCAGCGGTAGACCAAATCATATTACCACCTCCAATTCCAGGACACAGACTACGCCAGCTTATTTTATTAAGAATGAATGATGTAAAATTTCCTTTTAATAGAGGCAGCTTTAAACAGATTGAAGATGTAGCAACGAGACGCCCTTTATCGTCATCGCTGGCTGACACCCTCCAAGGCCATCTTGAGAACGCACCATTAAAGTATGACATAAGTAAATATGCACAATATATTCGGTATGTTGATAACATTTTTCTTGTTTTAGCAAAACTCTCGCATACACTGCTTCAAAACTTCCACAAGGCGCTAGAAAATCTTACACTCACATCAGAGCTTGGGAGAGATGATTGTCTGACTTTCGTAGATGTACAAGTGAAGAAAAACGCAAACATTAAATGAAATAGAGCAATTTACGATAAACCAACCTAGTCTACACAGTATTTGCATTATAGCAGTTTTATATATTTTCAATATAATTTAGCAACTGGTCGCGGCTGCTTTCAAAAATTGACAAATAGGTTTGTCCTGATTCAAAATAGGACGAATATACTCAAGCGATAAACGATGTAAAGTCTAATGGCTATCTTAGACAATTGGTTGAGTAAATTATTAAATGACGACTATCATTTAGGACCAGAAAAGAAATCAATTTACCTGAACTTTCCATATAAGTAGGATGTTGTTTCCTGCACAGCCTAGAATAATGTTGAAGTGGCATTAACACGCACAATTAATGCAGTTGCACAACGTGTGTTATTTAAGGTAACACACTTTCCTTTATCAGCAATCAAAGAGAAACAACCGTTAATGTCAACATCAAATATCATTTACAAATATACATGCACAAGTTGTCGACTAATTTACGTAGGCCAATCGACCACACGGTCAATTATTTAAATTAAAACACATGTTATAAATCAAATGGTTAATTCACGTCTGCTATTGCGCAATACATCGTTGAAACTTCACAGATACGTTCTTCAGACGCAGCATTTAATATAATTAATGATCGCAATAACAGATGGGATTTAGCCATATAAGAATCTCTGTGGATAAACAAGCTGCAACCAAATTTGAGCAAGCATAAAAGCATGTTCGGGCATTGAACTTATGTTGATACAAAATATGTACTGGTTCGTTAACTCAAGTTTTAGAGCTTCAAGTAAGCACAAATCCCACTGTATCTAACCATTCATCGAAAAACAAGGCAAAACTATCAAAAGTCACACGTACTAACAAAACCGCGCAATGAATGATTGTTCAATTTTATTACCTAGATATGTGGTTAATACTGCAATAGGTTCATTTTCGTAATGGCATAGAAAATTTGCGGCCGACATTACCAGTCAAGTAAAATGTTAGTAAGGCTACTAGAGGTGAGAGCGGCATATTTCATATACGCATTGCGGTTTCATCCTCGCTAGTCAGTTTTCCATCGCTCTCTAATGATCATCATAGAAGATCGAAGCGCGTCAGCATGTGACAGACGGTAGTTTTTTATGTTGTTCAATGAATAGTTACATGCTTGGTGTTTACTTCAAGCTCGCATATTTGATTTAAAGTATTGGCAGCAACAGTTACGCAATCAATTATTGTTTAATCGATTGGTTATTCCCATATTTCACACTTTCTTCCCGTTTACAATTTCTCTTCTGTTTATCCTTTGAATATATATATCAATAGTTCAATTTTCATATAATTGAGAAGAATATGGGAAAGAAACCATTCTTTTACCTGCTCAAATTGATTTTCATTTTTGCCTATGTAAACTGTAGTATGAATTTAATTTTGGGTATTTACTTTAATTTCACTAATATTATGCATTAAACTTATTAAATATCTTTGACATTTTATAAATTGGGTGTTATTTATTCAATTTGTAAAAGCTCAATATGATCCATTATTTCATAAATTAATTGTTTAAAAAATCAATTTTTACTACAAGTATGTTTCGTTTGACAAACATGATATTTACAGAACGATGCAATTTATATGCGAATTTTATTCATTATTTTGCAAATAAAATGACTTGTCGTTCAGACTAACTGTCTAGTAGAGTTTAGCGAACTCAAATTAACACTAGCATCTTGTTTTTATTATATCAAAAGAAAGCTTAAACTCTAGACTTTATACTATTAACACGTTAAATGCGCACGTCTGTTAGGAAGAAACAAATTTATATATCGATAATAAGGGTATTTTCCAAAAACTTTGTAATTGAAGTAGAAGAGTTGTACGTTTCATTGAAACTATTTAGAATGATAATTAATAATAATTTTAGCACTGATTATAAGAATACGTTGTGATTGAAAACATTTGACTATCTCGAAGGTAGCAGTAGTAGTAATGGAAGATATGCATTAGGAATAAAATAACAATGGGATTAATAATAATGATGATCAAAATGATGATGATGATGATGATGATGATGATGATGATGATGATGATGATGTGGTACTGCTGATGCTTAAGATGATGATGATATTCAAAATTTATTTTGCTTTACAAATTCTGTTTATCTTGAATGCAACAAAGGTATTAAAAAACAAATAACCTAATTATGATGATACTGATGACAGTCACGATACTGTTTCTTCGGTTTCTTTGCATGATGATGCTGATGAGATGATTAACATTAAGATAATGACGATGGTGACGCTTTACTAGTGGGTAGATTAACGTCAACATCAGTGAAAAGATAGAGAAGGCGAAGAAAAATTGTGATGATTGGAAAAATTATTTGGATGAAGATGTTACTGATGACAATGATAAAGATGATGACAATGAGGACGGTGCGTAGTTTTATCGCGGTGGTAAGCGGAATGCCGAAATATACAGCCAGCATACATTAATACTAAACTTGCCAAAACTACCGCCAGTCGCAACGCACTTACGCGTTTCGATTTTCCATGATCATCATCAGAGTACAACGGCAAACTGACTAACGAGGATTAAACCGCATTGTATATATATATATATGGAAAGCAAAATTATATTTGCGGCTCTCACCTTTATTAATTTTGCATATATTGTACGTGACTGGAAATGTCGGCTGCACTATTTCTATGCAGTCAGGAACATTAGCTGTTTGTAGATTTCGCCACACACACATATATATATATATATAGAAAGTACAAATAAACAATAATTGATTGCGCATGTGGTTGTAACAATTCTTTAAATCAAGTTTTCGAGCTTGAAGTAAGCATCAATCCCATTGTATTTCACCAGTCGTCGAACAACATAATAAAACTACCGCCAGTCGCAAAGCACTGATGCGTTTCCTCCTTCCATGGTCATCATAGATATTGTGTAGCTGAACTTTCCGGTCACGTACAATGTATGCAAGACTAATAGAGGTGAGAGCCGCATATCTAATTTTGCTTTCCATATATATGCAATACGGTTTGATTCTCGCTAGTCAATTTGCCGTCATGCTCTGTTGATAATCATGGAAGTTCGAAGCGCGTCAGTGCGTCGCGACTGGCGGCAGTTTTGTTATGTTGTTCGACGACTGGTTAAATAAAATGGGATTGGTGTTTACTTCAAGCTAGCAAACTGGATTTAAAGAATTGTTACCACCACCCGCCTAATCAATTATTGTTCCATTATTACTAATTGTTGAAAAACTAGAAAATATGACAAGGATGGTCGTGTAGTTTTAGATATATTTTGTTAATCGAAAAATTATAGTCGGCATTGATTGATAATGACAGAGGAAATATGATTATGTATTAGAACTAAATTTTTACGACGATACTAATGATGATGATATTGATAATGAAAGTGAATACGTTGATATTGATGATGATGAAGATGACGTTAGCGATGACGTTGACGGGTAGTTTTATGTTGTCGATGATGATGGTTATTATTATTATCATGTTATTTTTATTTTTATTTTTTAGAGGTAGTAGCAGTTGTAGAACAATTTTCAGCAGTATTTTTGATAAAATTACGAGAATGATAATCAAGATGACGATGCTGATAACTTTGTTATATTGATAACGATAACGATAGTACAATTGTTCATCTTATACATTTTATAAAAAGTTATTTATGTTTTAATATTATTTGGCAGTTTAGATTTAATCCTTTGATTCAAAATTTGGTAGTACTGAAAAAATACCAATAGCATATAAATCTAATTAAGCAAATCTGGATTGTGGCGAATTTGAAATTCTCGAATTAACCAACTAATAATTGCCAAACATAACTCATTAACTTTGTTAAAAAAATGAAGGCTTTTAAAACGGAAGTGCTCCTTTGTCGTCCCACGTCGATTTTCTAATCTTTTTTTGATGGCGGTTGAATTATTTAACTATGTATATAGCATTGGCTTAGTTATCATTGATGTCGGACCCACGTTGGTATACAAGTCATCTGGAATTTTCAGTTAGTTTCCTTTTACTGACCCAGTAATAATGACAGACAAAGATTGTTGACTAGATCTCGCATAAAGATGATGTGCATATTTAGTTCTTCAAAACTGCTGCACGAAGAAACTAATTTGAAAGGAAATCAATGGGTCAAAACTTGTCTATTTCGGGAGAAATAGAGAAAATCATTATTTTTTAAACAAATTTTTACTGTAATATGACACTCAACGTTGAGCTATATGATAAGGGTTGCAGATATGCTACTAGTAATTTTTATTATGGTGTTATTGAGGAAGAAAATTTAGAAAATCTGCGAAACAGAAAGTGTGACATACAACAGATGAATTAGGGCTATGTTACACTGTACTTAGTATATTTTTTTCGATTGTGGATTGAACTATTTGAAATTATGTATAGGTTAATGCATACATTTGAGCAAGTTGGTTCAAATGTGCCCAGGATTGGCAATACTGCGTCCACAGCCTAACGATAATATGTTCCACAATTTTGAATCAAATGGACGGTACCATGTCCTACACCGATATGCATTCAGAAGATAATGGAGTTAACTTCATATAAGGCCATTGATAATGCGAATTCAAAGCCAACTCACTCTATAAATTACATAAAGAGCCTGTAAATTATACCATCCCAATGGTTTTGTTGTTTTATCGAAATTTTAATAAAGTTAAGAATAACAACTTTACTAATCTTAGGCTACGCCAGCGAAGCCGTATTATCCGGCCAGATTCAACATGTGTACAATGTTCCTAATTACTTTAGCAAATTATTTTAACTAACTAGCTACTAGTTACGCATTACCTATTGCATATCTGCAATACTTTCAGTTAAATTTTATAAAGAATACATAAATTTTAAAATTGTCAAGTATCGATATTATGCTTATCACGAAATACGAAAGCAGATACTACGTCCTATTATTCCACATTCTTCTACCAAATATATAGTGGTCAAAGCGCGTAATACCGGCTCCTACTGATGAGTCGCCAGTAAGCACGAAACGAATGTGCATGAGATTATACTTTCCGTTCATGCTGCCTTTGGTTTATCCTTCTGGTCACAACTGAACTAATTTGTTACTAGGTCGCAAAACCTAATACATACTTGCATATATATTAGTTCTTCGCAACAAACAGTATTTAACTGTAATATATTGAATTGAATGATGTCATGCTTACCGCGAAATGTGATAACTGATATCGATGAAGGCCAGAGTGTATGGTTTAACTGGAGTAACAGGTGTTCGGAAATTGTTGTAATTCTCAATTTGGGTGAACTTTAGCATAAATTTATATCCATCAGGTTGGTATCATGTACCGAATCGGAAACCATAGTGTTAGTATCCGGTACTCATCGATTTCAAAAAAGGTATCAGATACTAACACAATAGCCATAGTGTTAGTATCCTTTACAGACTCGGTATATATATTATATAGTGTGAGTTAGCATTGAAGTCGCATTGTCGTTGACTTTAGATTATGTTAGCTTCACTATTACAGGTTTTCACATTCGTCTAGGAGATTGTACCGTCCTATTATTCCACATTCTTCTACCAAATATATAGTGGTTAAAGGGCGTAATACCGGCTCCTACTGATGAGTCGCCAGTAAGCACGAAACGAATGTGCATGAGATTATACTTTCCGTTCATGCTGCCTTTGGTTTATCCTTCTGGTCACAACTGAACTAATTTGTTACTAGGTTCGCAAAACCTAATACATACTTGCAGATACTACGGATACTAGAAAATGTGACTTTGTTAGATATGCACGTGTTCAGAATTGTAATTATACTCAAATTTGCAAAAATTTAGCCTAAGACTATAAAACATAGAATAAATACACATTTATATATATATATATATATATATATATATATATATATATATATATATATATATATATATATATATCAAAATGTACTGCGTTTGATTTATAAATGCATAGCTAGGGTTTACAAGACTAATGATTCTACATACATAATAATAGGAGATTTGACTTTCGAACAGTCCAGTAAGATTTGACCAAATATCTAGTGGGTAATGCACGCGTACCTACTCCAAATGACGAGTAAGAATAAAACATATGCATACATGTATTTATGCCTTTCAGACATGCTGAGTTTGGTTTTCTTTATAGTTCTAGTTGAACAATTCTTTACTTGGTATGCAACACTCAATACAAAATTGCACACACACATATATATATATATATATATATATATATATATATATATATATATATATATATATATATATATATATATGTCCATTGTTTTGAAATCACGTACAGACTTAGCAACCATAATTTTGGTACCATTTACCTTTTCGTCAACCATGATGTTTTTATCAATTATCGGCTCTACAACTATAGTGTTAATGCGCTATACGGGCTCGGTATATCTGATATATTCTGAAGTTGCATTGTCGAAGACTTTATATGAAGTGCAGGTTTACACATTAGTATAGGAGATAGTATAGGATGTAGCACCGAAATTCCTTCTTCATCTGTACAGATGTTTTTTCCTGTTCCGTTTTTTGCCGCACCCGACAAAGGATCAGGAATTGTTTTACTTAAAGCCGACGCTTATAGAAAGTCCATGAACAATATTATAAATGATCAATCTAAATTCAAACAAGAAATCAAACAGAAAGATGATTCAATAAACATCGAATCAAGAATTAATGCAATTCTGATAAAGATGGAAAAACACGTTTTAACATCGACGGCGGATTCTAATATTATATCAAAACTCATAGAAGACATCCAAAATGCAAAATCCGTCGGAACAAACACTGCAAGATTGTACGGCAAACCAAAACTCATAAAGCCGTGACAGCCTCAGGAGCTCCCTCGATGCGGCCTATTATGTCAATGATCAACGCTCCACATCATAAACCAGCCAAGTTTCTCTGTAAAATACTTCAACCAATACGAAGCATCATAAACGCAAACACTATCAAGAACTCCTTCGAACTAGCAAATGAGCTGAAGGGTAGAAAATTCTGCAGAAAAAAATGGTCTCGCTTGACGTCTCATCCTTATTTACAAACATACCACTGGATAAGACGACGGAGATATTGTGCGACCTTATCCAAAATGAGTTTTTTTATTTTCCTAAAGACACCAATGACATCAAAGACCTCATATTAGCATATACGAAAAACGGGCAATTTACATTTGAAGGGATATACTACCGCCATATCAATGATGTAGCTATGGGAAGCTGCATTGCACCTCTCCTGGCTGATGTACACATGTATCACCTTGAAAAAACGAGCCTAAAATGTATAATTAACCAGTGCGCACTCTCCAAAAGGTATGTAAATGATATCTTGTTGTTCATCTCAGAAGCAGAAGACCCTTCCGAAATCCTCAAACAAGCAAATGGAGCCGATCCAGACATCAATTTCACTCTTGAGGTAGAGAAAGACAACAGTTTTCCCTTCCTTGACATCAAACTCACTCGAGAAGAAAATGGATATTTGACACTGGCCATATATAGAAAATCCACTTTCACCGGGCAATACATTCACTACAACAGCAGTGTGCCAAAATCCCAGAAAAGAAACTTAGTAAACAACCTAGCAAACAGAATCAGAAAGATCTGCTCTGAACACAAGATTAAGGAAGAACTGGGCTACCTCAGGAAAATTTTGCTAATGAACAACTACCCAGAGCGATTCATTGATGTCAACATCAGACCACGGCAGATTCGCACTAGAGAGGATACCATCAAGCAGGTTTTCCTAAACTTACCATTTAGAGGCGACGTACCAACCTCAATAATTGCACGGTGGCTGAATAGAATAACTAAGGAGAACTTTCCCAGTGTTAAAATTAATATGACATTTAGTACACAGAGAATCATGAGATTGGATGCCAAAGATCAATTGCCAATTCTCTCCAAATCATTCATAGTCTACAAATTCTCCAGTATGTGCGGTAGCACATATATCGGACGTACGAAGAAGCAATTGATAAACAGAATCCAGCAACATTTACCACAAAAATTGATTAACAAAGGCTTGGCATAGTCAGCAAAATCAGCTATTTCCGAACTTAATTGGCAACGGGGCACCCAGTCAATTCGACCAATTTCTCAATTCTACATAAAGCAAAATCAGAAAAATTATTACGTATTTATGAAGCCCTTATATAAAGCAACAGACACCTGGCCTAAATATTCAAAGGTCTCATTAACATGATATTCTAATCGACTGGCCACGAATAACAAAATTCTGCAACAATTTACTAGTATCTATAAAAGACCGAACAGGCCCTCGAATAGAATAAAAAAAAATACAATCGGATTAGCAAGAAACTGAATAGGAAATAACAGAGACGCACAAATGGTTAATTCTCATGCCATCAAAAAAATAATGACCAGATCTCAGACAACACTTTGCAAAACAGCGAGAATGGCTTTTATATGCAAACAGGCACACACACAAACACAAACGCAAACACACTTACCAATCACCAAAAACAAGAAACAGAAGAAAAAGCGAGTCAGATTTGTTACGACTAGCCTGATCAAGTGAAAACCCAGAATGTATATAAATGAAAGATTGTAGAGCGATTTTTAGTAATCTCGAAATAAATGGCCTTTATCCACTTTGTTATTAATGTGTTTTTCCTTCCTAATTAGAATTATGCTGTGTAATCTTTGAAGGCAATATGTATAATAGGTTTTTATTTTTATCATTATATATATATTTATATTTATATTTGCATTTATATTTATATTTATATTTATATTTTCATTGAAATTTATAATTATATTTATATTTACCTTTATATTAATATTTATATTTATAGTTATATTTGCATATTTGTATATATATATATATATATATATATATATATGTTTATTTATTTATTTATTTTTTATGTACTTTTATTTGAATTTGTATTTATATTTAGAATTTATATTTGTATTTATATATATATATATATATATATACATTCAAATAAATATATATGTAGACTTATATTTACTTTTAAATTTTTAAATTTACTTATATAAATATATTTATTTACTGTTTATATTCTTATATTAATATTTTGATTAGATACTTATTTTTTCATATTTAAATATATATGTATGTATTAGCATTTAAAATTATAATTTTACTTCTAATTTTATAGTTTTATTTATAATTTTATTTACATTTAAAACTTTATTTATATTTATATTTATATTTATATTTATATTCGTATCTAATATATATATTATATATATATATATATATATATATATATATATATATATTATATATATATTATATATTTATATTTATATTTATATTTATTTGTATTTACATTTATACCTATATTTATATTTATATTTATATTTATATTTATATTCGTAGCTAAATATATATATTTATAATTATATTTATATAAATATTTATATTTATTTTTGTATTTATTTTATTTGTATATTTATATTTATATTTATTTTCATATTGGAATTATTTTTTACTTATGTTTTATATATTTACATTTATATAATAATATTTATATATATATGTTATATTTATAATTTATATTTATACTTTATATTCTATTTGTAAATATTTATATATATATATATTATTTATTTTTATATTTTAATTTGAATATATAAATATTTTATCTTACATTTATATATTATATATATATATATATTCACATTTATTTTTAAATTTCTAAATAAATTTATAAATCTATTAATATTTCTATTAAATATTTATATTTAAAATTATATTTATATTTATATTTATATTTATATTTATATTTATATTTATATTTATATTTATATTTATATTTATATTTATATTTATATTTATATTTATATTTATATTTATAATTATATTTATATTTATATTTATATTTATATTTATATTTATATTATATATTTATATTTATATTTATATTTATATTTATATTTATATTTAAATTTATATTTATATTTATATTTATATTTATATTTATATTTGATTTATATTTACTTTATTTATATATATATTTACATTTTTATATATATATATTCTTAAAATGTATATTTACATTTATATTTATATTTATATTTATATTTACATTTAAATTTATATTTATATTTATATTTATTTTCATATTTTGATTTATATTTATTTATTTTATATATATTTACATTTTTATAATAATATATTTATATTATATTAACATTTATATTTATATTTAGTTTATTATATTATTTTATATTTGTACATATGTATATTATTTATTTTTATATTTATATTTATAAATATATATTACTTTTATATTTATATTTGAATATATATATATATTATATATATATATATATATATATATATATATATTATATATTCACATTTATATTTAAATGTTCTAATTATATGTTTAAATCTATTAATATTTATATTTATATTAATATTACAATTAATTGATATTTATATTTATATTTAATTTATATTTATTTTTATATTTATATTTATGTTTATGTTTACATATAAACATTTATTTATTTACATTTATATGTATAACCATTTTTTTTATATTACTTTTATTTATATTTGTATATATTTTTATTTTTACATATTATATATATATATACATATATATATATATATATATATATATATATATATATATATATGTACATGCTTGTGTGTGTTTTTTTGTGTTTATATCTATTTTTGATGGTGTAGTTTTGTTTTTAAATAGAAGTAAAATAAGTTAAAATTCATTTATAAAATAAACAGAAAGTATTTTCTGTATATTTTTGTAATTTAATTGTTTATTTGCTCTTGAATTTTGTTCGTTTTTTTCTATTGTTTGTGCATATCTAATGTCTACTTTGCGCATGTAATGCTCAGACTCATCCTCCTGTATACTTGCATTGATGCTTGTCTTCGAGCGGTCTTTTTTATTATGAATAATTAAAGGACTTGGGTTACATCAGAGTTTTTTGTTGATTTTATTTCTTGTACCGCATTCTTTAATGCCGACTTTCATGTATTTAACAAAAGAAATTAAATATCCGTTGGAAGCGAACTTTTTACAAACTACAAACTAGAAATTGAATATTTAAAACAAAACGCGAATTTGAAAGCTGTTGTTCTATCATATCTTGAGTATCCACGGTTTCTTTTCGTTGATGGTAGATTCGCATTTATCAGTTCCGCAAAGATCTGATTAATTAAAATTTCCAAGTAAACAGTGAGTCCATCAGCTTCTTGGTGACTGGGTGCAGATGCTCCTCACTCCAATGGCTTTCACATCATTCGTACTCACACCTGGAGACGAGGTTCGATTTTATCTTGGTTTACTCACAAAGTTTTACTACCTCATTTCCAGTACCTTCTAACAACACACAGTTCAATGCTGGCACCAACAGATTAAAATCTGTTTTTTTTAATTGAATATTTATATAATTAAATGAAAATCGGTTGCGCGGGTGGGGATAACAATTAATTTCATCAAATTTGTGATCTTAATATAAACTCCATGTTGTTTGCCATCTGTTCTATAATGATGGTTAGTTAGAACTTTATGTCTGAAAGATGCCATAAAGACTCCGGCTATATGAAAGGCTAACCAAGCATCATTAATTAGTATATGACTGAAAATTGTGTATAGTGTGCGGCTGGGTGGCTCAGTGATTAGAGCGGCGGCTTTCAAAGTAGACATGACTAAGTTATAGTCCTGTCCACAAATTCTGGAGAGTATGTGATGGGTTCCCGATGAGGACGAAACCGGTCTACTGGATGAACGTTCTTGTCTACACTGTACAATGATTGGATTATACTGACAAATGTTTGTTCAACGAGTCAAGTGTTTGCATCAAAATCGCAAACTTGATAGTAGTAATAGTAATTACGCTTCAGTTTCTTGCATGCTACAGATGTGCATATTGTGTTCTTGTTTGAAAACGTCTAAAATCACATTCTGCGCATAGACAAAGTAGTGGTTTAGCTAGGTGTGAAGCATACGATACATTGACCTAATTGTTGATTACGTTAAATTTTAATTTGCCACATAGCTGTATTGCATTTTTAATGCAAATATGTTACGAAGCGTATTTTTTTATCAAAACCAAGTTGTACTATAAATTGAACATTTATACGAAAAAATGAACATGGGTTGCGTGGGCGGTGATATCATTGCATTTTAATAAAGATTGCAAACTTGATGTAAATATCTGACTAATGATTTACATACATTGTCAGTAGGAGCAGCATTTTAAAGTGTAGGAGGCAGGGTGTCTCAGCGGTTAGAGCACCAAATTGCGAAGTAAACGTGCCCATGTTCGAGCCCTGTTCGCGGCAAATTCTGAACAGTAATTGATGAGTTCTCAATAGGGACGAAACCGGTCTACTGGATGAATTGTCCTTTCTACACTATACAATGCTCGGTTTATACTGACAAAAGTGTGTACATAATGGGTAAGGTGTTTATATCGAAATGGCAAACTTGCTTAATGTAATAGTTATTGATGTTTATTTTGTTTCAGTTAATTGTCGACGTGACGATAGAGTGCATCGGGTAATGCATGGAATATGATAAATGTTACAATTTACAAATATATTAATGCTTGAGGTCCCATATTTTTTTTAGAATACACAAAGGGCGTCGTGTGACGAGCGCAAAATTCGATGAGTTGATGAAACACAAATGCACGTGATGTTCTAGAATTGCATCGTTAAAGTCAAAATCTTCACCCGAATGTGATTGTTTCAGCTCAATTCGTTGTGTTTATTTAATTGAATTCTGCTTTAGATGTGTGAACGCGATGTTCAAAACTTCCTACCAAGCAGCCTTTTATCTGTACAGCTGATGAAAACGTGCTAAATCTTAGACATCCAAGGTGACACCTAAAAATTTCATTGCACATAAGGCAGGATTTAAACTTGAATCTGGCTCAATTTCCAGCGCCTTCAGTGATGAAGGATGCAAAAAAAACCGAAATATTTCCAAAACATTAACTAACTGGAAGAAATCCTACGTTAGTCCCAACGCAGGTCAGGTAATTTTTAATAAAACGATTTCGCAAAAAAATATTTATTCTTTCTTCATAAGAAGTTTTTTTAGTTGGCCGCTCTTTCTTTTACAGTATACATTCTCTAACTAAAATTACGACGTTATACATTTATGGTTGCGAAGAACTATTTTATATACATTCTCATATTAGATAATTCACAATTAGTAAAATGATGGATTGTACAAAACCAAAATTATAAATAATAGTCAGCATGAACTAAAGGTTATTAACTCATCGACGCCATCGAGGGCCATAGGATCAGTTTTTTTATTTACTTAAATCAAGTTTGCGAAACTGGTATTAACACCACTCTCATTATATATATGGACGGTGGTTTAGTTGATGCTTGGTATACATCATAGCATTATTAAGGAAAGCCTTTCGATCGCATAAGTCTGTTCAATTTTTGGTGCTTTTTTAGCCTTTTGTTAAAGCTTTACATATGTAGCGCATTTAAAGCTTTAGGGTTAAAGAATGATAGAATTAATGACTATGAGTGACATTCTAAATTAGAAATAACCATTGTTGAATAATGACTTACTCTCTTCCACGTTTTGCAGAAATAGTTGTTACTTTCGAATGCAGTTCTGAACAACATCTATTTATTGAGATCGTCTCTTAATAAAAAATCATACATACACTCCTAGCTTGAATCGAAATTGAAAATAGTTTAATTCGCATGTTGCATTTTTAATATGACAATAAAATATCTAGTCATAGACGGACGTGTCATAACAATCATATTTTCCCCCATTTATATGTGCTACAAAAATCGTGTGTTCAAACTCTTACTTCTCCAATTACCTTAACCTTGATAGGCCCAAAATGGTGTTTGTATCTGCTGTATTCAATTTCACTGAGAATATTTTGACTTCCGGTTTCGGAAGGCTTCTTCAGCGGAAAGCACATCCAACATCCAAATTGACAATCAATATGTCAATTGGCAAATTTTTAAATCAAGTTTGCGAGCTTGAAGTAGACACCAATCCCATTGTATTTAACCAGACGTCGAAGAACATAAAAAAGCTATCGCCAGACGCAACGCACTGTCGCGTTTCGACCTTCCATGATCGTCATCAGAGTACGACGACAAACTGACTAGCGAGGATTTAACCGCATTGCATATATATGGAAAGCAAATTAGTGCGGCAGGATAGCTCAGTGGTTAGAGCACCAGATTCCGAAGCAGACGTGCCCAGGTTCGTATCCTGTCCGCGGCAAATTCTGGCCAGTACTTGATGAGTTCCCAATAAGGACGAAACCGGTCTACTGGATGAATTGCCTTTCTACACTATACAATTCTTAGTTTATAATTGACATATGTAAGTAATTAGCTGCTCGGTGTTTATATCAAGACCGCAGCCTTGATTATACAACGGTCACCCACCCGCGCAACCAATGTTCGTTTAATTAGATAGATTACAAGATTGGATTCTCACTTGGTGGAGTACATACCAACCTGGTTGGTGCAAAATTGATCGTTGTCGCACGTAAAACTATATTCAAACATGTTTTGTCCTGACCCATTAATTACTTACATATGTCAGTATAAACTAAGAATTGTATAGTGTCGAAAAGGCAATTCATCCAGTAGACCGGTTTCGTCCTTATTGGGAACTCATGAAGTATTGGCCAGAATTTGCCGTGGACAAGTCTCGAACCTGGGCACATCTGCCCCGGAATCCGTTGCTCTAACCATTGAGCCACCCTGCCGCATACTACACTATAAACAATTTTCAGTTATATACTAACTCATATAACTTGGTTAGTCTATTTTTCCTTTAGGTGGAACTCATATGACATCCATTTAGACCCAAAGTTTCAACTAACCATCCCCAATCTGTCATTACTGAACAGAAACCACACTACATGGGGAAATGGTATTGAAACGAACATTTATATAATTAAACGAACATTGGTTGTGCACCAGATTCCGAAGCAGACATGCTCAGGTGCGTGTCCAGTCCGCGGCGAATTCTTATTAATTAATAATGATATAAATGTTCATCTCTATACCACTTCCTCATGTAGTGTGGTGTCTGTTCAGTATTGACAGATTGGGAATGGTTAGTTGGAACTTTGGGTCTAAATGGATGTCATATGAGCTCCACCTAAAGGAAAAATAGACTAACAAAGTTACATTAGTTAGTATATAACTGAAACTTTTGTATATAGTAGTGTGCGCCAGGTTGGTTCAGTGGTTTGAGCACAGATTTCGAAGCATACGTGCCCAGGTTTGAGCCTTGTTCGCGGCAAATTCTGGCCAGTACATGATGACTTACTTATAAGGACGAAACCGGTCTATTGGATAAATTGGCTTTTTCTACACTATACAATTCTTAGTTTTACTGACATATGTATATATATATATGTATATCAAGACCGCAACTTTGATTATAATAATTTTTATCACCGCCCACGCAACCAATGTTCGTTTAATTATATAAATGCTTTGTCCAGTTAAAATTCGACATGCCAAGAAAAACGCTTTAAAGTCTTAGACAAGGCTATGTGTACGAGTTTGTTTCTTGATTTAGAGGTAATTTCAACACATGCACATTTTCAAGAACTATGCAAACAAACAAAACTATTTCAGACAGGGGCATACAAAATGGCGCATTCCAAGCATAATGAGAAACTCTCCAATGCCGCGTTTTGCGTACGCGGGTAGTAGCTATGCACGGACAGTTTCACAAAGATCCGATTGATCACAATTTCCAATTTCGTTTTGTCTTCGATCGGGCCGAGTTTGTATTCGTCCCAATGGAAATGCGGTTCTATCACATCTTTGTTCAATGACTACATTTCGGAACGGAAATCCCCGATCCATCTTCAGGCCCATTTGTCACAAATATACACAGCACAATACGCACAATAGCAGATTTAAGCAAATGTGGTAACCTCGTTCCGAAACCGCTCTATTTATACTTTATTATTGTTATTTAACTTTTTAAAATAATATATTACGTATGCATTTAATATAGGTTTCCATGCGGATCTTTAAAAAAATTTATGTTAACAAAATTAATTTCTTATTTTAGCTCTCCAGTAAATCAACTGATAAGGTGTAACGAAAGCGCTAAGATAGCATAAATGTAGCTTTATTTAAATTCATTTCGTTGAATAAATGCTTCGTTTAAATAATCTAAGTTTGCACGGGTGGTGGTAACAATTCTTTAAATCAAGTTTGCGAGCTTGAGGTAAACATTAATCGCATTGTCTTTAACTAGTCGTCCAACAAATTAGCAAGACTACCGTCTGTCACACGTACTGACGCGTTTTGACTTTCTATGATCATCATCTGAGTACGACGGTTAATAGATTAGAGAGGATCAAATCGCAAGTCATATATATATATATATATATGTATATCTAATTATATATATATATATATATATATATATAATTAGATATGTATAATTTGCATTCCATATATATGCATTGGCGGTTTGAACCACACTAGGCAGTCTTCCCTCGTTCTCTGACGATGATCATGGAAATTTGAAACTTGTCAGCACGTGTGACTGACGGTAGCTTTTTCATGTTGTTCGACGACTGGTGAAATACAATGGGATTGGTGTTTACCTCAATATTGCCAACTTGATTTTTAAAAATGCTTCTTATATTTGAAAATTTATTGTCCTACAAGCATTGTCGTCAATTACAAAGACATTTTAAAAGTTAATTAAATGGAATCCAAAGGAACAGGCAGAAGCACTGATTTTCAACGCAAATTTACACTAAAACTAAACTTAATATGTATAATTCCAAAACTTCTTAAAATAGTTCAAATCATGTGTAACTGCAGTATCAACTGATAGATAGGATTACTTATAGATAAACTAATTCGACTACAATTATCTAATTCGAGACAAACTAAGCTGTCAAGCGAATTTTGTTGAGCCGCTACTACGTCAAATGTTTTTTTTAAATACAAGTCATTTTTATTTTCGCGAGTACTTTTTATAGCAGCTACTACGATATCTTGCTATTAACATAGGAATCTAGTTTACGATTTATTCCATACTAAAACAATCAGGGTTGTTGCCACGTTTCAATTATTAGTTATTTTTTCGCAAAAAACAATCGGTACAATTTCAAAATTTTCACTTCTACAACCTAAATATTTAAGCTCTTCTGGTAGGAGAAATAAACATTCTAATATACGAATATAAATCCTAACTGTGAAGCTGTTATTCAAATATTTTTTGTGTAAAATACATGTCTAATTTTAGATTGTTTTTTCAGTAGGAGACAAATAACAAATCCTTCGAACGTAGTCTCAGAATTCGCATTAAACTTGCTTTTAATAGGACCTCAACTGGTACATATGTATTTCGTATCGCAGAGCATAAACGTTATGCAACGTATAGCATTGCTCGTCGACTTTGACGCCCTTAACAAACGATTTCCTTATCGTTTTGCTTCTTGCCACGGAGACAATAATTTTCAGCAATCTAGCTATACATATGTATAAAATTTTGATGCAAATATATTCATATTTAGTCTATGGGAAACTTCGCGGATATCAAATGGACATGAGTAATTATATGCTCTATTAAACTATATTTTAACTGATCCCCAATCAATATGTTCTGGCACGTGCATATACAAAATAATATGGCTGCTTTGTTCTCATAAGTTTTTATTACTACTATATATATATATATATATATATATATATAAGATATATAGAAAATATTTAAGGTAAGCTTTTTAAGCAATGGAAGCTCATGGAAAATTCACACATGCTACTGTTCTGACTATTTAGAGAAGCCGAAATTGATATCAATATATCTCGGACATATTACTAAACTGGACATCCAGCTTCTTTTATTAATTTTGTTTGAGAAGAAAGCCAGTTGTGAAGAAGTTTAAAATTTATTTGCAACGTTAATAATAGAAAACACTAATAATCTGACGATTTAGTTTTGGAAATAATCTGTAACAGTGCATTAATTTGGTTCACAACAGGCCGCTCGTCAAAAAACAAATCCATTTGATTAAAAGTCGTGCTATCAATACAGTTTATCACATTTAACTGCGTAAAGATCTTCATTAGGACAACCTATGAAGCATTTACGTGAATTTCGCCCCACTATGCTCATCTCCTAACACATCAGTTGACGAAAAGCTTAAAAATGTATCGTTGATTTGGAATGTCCAAGAAAAAAATGATTAAAGCTTAATTTAATTACTGTTTCACCCCAAAAACACTTGTTTAAATCCGACCTATTCTCTCATTTATTTAAGTATTTGTCTAATTTCATTTACATGAAACTCGGAAAAATTAGTGTTACTCGCTTCACACATAGCAAGAAACTGTAAGTCATACACTAAAGCATTTATCTATCTCCACACTTGCCTCTTTTAATAAATTAATAATTAGTAAGATTGGAACCGTGGTCTGACCGTACAATGATGCATTCGGCGTATTTTAATGAACATTTTTCTAATATCTGAATGACGCCAGACCGTATCAGTCATAACGCTCGCTATAGCAACAAATAATTTTGCTACAGATATTCAAACTTTCGTGGGAAATTTCCCGATCTGGCGCAAATATTTGATAATATTTTCCTTCGACTATCTTAAATAATTACACACCAGCAAAGAATAAAATTATTTTTCATTCCATAACTAAACTACTCATGACTCGCTTTTACGACTGCAAAACGTTCTTTTGCTTTAACTAACTGTTCGCTTGGAGTTTCTTTTGAAGCCAAGTACAACACGTAGATTAAACTTGGAATTGACAGCTGTAAGCATCATTTTTTTAGATTATCTAATAATATATTTTGATAAAAGTGTAACTGTAACATATTCGTTTCCGTTTCATCCGTTTTTTTAAAATAAATTAACAGCAAAGAAAATTGAAAAACAAGCAAGTTCCAATTAGTAACATTAAGGTAAGATAAAAAACCATCAACTTGATGGTAACATCATACCTGTTTAACCTGTAGGTCTAAATTAAAAACTTCCATCGTTTATACCAACTCCACAGACTAATCATCGGAAATAACCGCTAATCCATTTTCTGATTTTGCGACTACTAAACCGTCGCTTTAAAAATTACACTTAGAAATTAAAGGATATTTATGGTCAGAGGAATTTTGTCAAAAATCCTAAAATGCATGATCCATTTGACATATCGAATAATTTACCTATTAACCACCCCCATTATTCTATGTAATTTAATTTTGCACCATCTAGCTATTCGGGCTAACTTTTTAACTACAACATTCAGTGTTGGTTGCAATCTATACGTGCTCTGACTAGGACAAGGATGCACCCAATTCCCCTCTTCGGCGGAATATTGCCGGGATGTCTTTCCGTATCCATTTATCAAACCACTGCTCATCACAATATAAATTTCAAACACTATCTAAGTTTTTTCCTTATATTGCGATGAATGAACATATAAATTGTCAAAAAACTATCTCTTCCGCAGATAAGAGTATCTGCGAATATCCATGTGTTAGTCATAAGAGAGATCGGGAAATTTTTCAATGTCAAGGATAGAAACAATGCATAGCTTTTATACATGCACTGTTGTACAATTAAACCAAAATGCTAAATAGTGCAACTGATAACAAAGCTTCCTTCTTTGATCTGGTTAACCTATTTGATTTTGGTAACAATTCTGAAGCTGTCCATCCCTTGTTAACTATTATTTTTGTTTATTTCTCGGACGCTGTGTGATGTTAAGTAAATCGTGCACAGACTTCAAATAAGCAAACAAAAGTTTAATTATATATATATATATATATATATATATATATATATATATATATATATATATATATATATATATATATATATATAAGAGAAGAACAAAACAACGTACGTTGTTTTGTTCTACATTTAAAAAAAATGGTGAAATTAGAAACTATATATATATATATATATATATATATATATATATATATATATATTTGTGTGTGTGTGTGTGTATAGAACAAGAAATGATTGACGCCCACAAACATTCTTTCAAAATTACGCAGGAAACAAGAACAAATTTGCGATCTTGAAGTAAACACCACGTTTGCAGCGAAATACGTTACTTACTAACGCTTAATTTTTAATTCAGAATAGTGAAGCCATATTCTAGAGTCGAGAATATAATTTTAACTTTAAACTATTATTCCTTTATACTTTTCGGCAACGGAGGGAATTTTATGAATCTGTATCATTTCGGCCATTTTCAAGCATCATGGCTACTCTTTGTTTTAGTTAAATTTATTATATGATTAATAATACAATAATGAGTCATATTTTAGAAACCGTCAGTATATATTGTTTTTCCGGCTGTCATAGGCTGAACAAGGGTAAAATCCGATTTGCTTTGTTATCATTCAGAACGAAATTAAATTGATTGTGTATAAATTTAAACGCAACTGATTTGGATCACGATGAAGTAATAATTTAATTTTAGTGCACATGTCGATTTTTACCTATTAGGAATGAAAACCATAAAAGTTCAATTTGATTTTAGCTGATATATATACTCATAGTTGCTGTCGCTTTTTGTTGTGCCGGTGATAGTTTTTGTTCTGACCTTTATGTCGGCTGTTATAATAGCTGCTTTTGATATTGCTGCTGTGGTTTCTTTAAAGCGTGTGATAATTTTGAAGATCGCGCGACACAACCGTTGTACAAAATTAACGCTGTATAATCATTCTTTCTTTCCACTTCCTACTTGAGTTCGTGTTATGCAAAAGTCGAAAACAGACGTGCAAAGAAAAGTTGACACTGACGAAGCGAATGGAAAATAAATTCGTTATGTTGAAAAAAGGTGACCAATATTTACGTTTTGCTAATAATTAAATAATAATAAATGAAATACTTGGCAGAGAACAAATCTAGATTTAAATTCCTCTCATTTAAACTGCGCAAACTGTGTTAATCTCATATTCATAACCATCGGTTTTGTTTACGAAAAAAACAGGCAACTTAATAATTATTATATTCAAGGTTGCGATCTTGATAAAAGCACTAGTATAAACTAAGAATTGTATAGTGTAGAAAAGGTATTCATCCATTAGACCGGTTTGGTCCTTATCACGTACTGGCCAGATTTTGCCACGGACAGGACTCGAACCTGAGCACGTTTGCTTCGGAATCTGGTGCTCTAACCAATGAGTCACCACCATTGAGTCACTACACAAAATTTTCAGTTATATACTAATTAATATAATTTGGTTATTCTATTTTTCATTTAGGTGGAACTCAAATGGCATCCATTTAGACCAAAAGTTCCAACTAACCATAACCAATCTGTCATTACTGAACAGACACTACACTACATGTAAAATTGATATACAGATGAACATTTACATAATTAAACGAACATTGGTTGCGCGGGTGGTGATAACAATTATTATAATCAAGGTTGCGGTCTTGATATAAACACCTGACCCATTAATTATTTACATATGTCAGTATAAACTAAGAATTGTATAGTGTAGAAAAGCAATTCATAAATAGTCTTAGGTGCCGTCGCTTTTTTGTTGTTTTGGTGATAGTTTTCGATCTGATTTTGTGCTGTCTGTTTCTACAGCTGTTTCTGCTGTAGCTGTTGCGGTCTCTTTAAATATTGTGATAATTTTGGCGATCGTGCGACACAAGCCGTTGTTTAAATTAACGTTGTACCATCATTTTTTCTTTCCAGATTGCACTTGAGTTCGTGTTATGCACAAGTCGTAAACAGACGTGCAGAGAAAAGTTGACACAGAAGATGCGAATGGAAAATAAACTTATTATGTTGCAAAATATGACTAATATTTAAGCTTTACTAATTAATATTTAATAATTAATGAAATACGTGTCAGAGAACAAACCAAAGATTTAATTTGATCTCAGTTAAACTGCGTAAATCGCGTTAATCTCATGTTCACGACCTTCGGTTTTTGTTTTGAAGAAACAGGCAAATTAATAATCAAGTAATTATAAAACTAAATGGTAAATTACGGAATAGGGGCATTATAAATGTGCATTGTGTTAAAAAGCGAAATGCTTAGCCAGGTACAGAAAAATAAAGTAGAACAGACAGATATTTTAATTAAATTTCGCAAATCACACGAGTGTCTTGCTCATTTGCAACGAGGAAACTGCTTAATACTGCTTAAGGTGGGATGAGTAAATCTCGCGTGAGAAAAAAGGCATGCAATGCCACCTGTAGTCTTCGTCGTCAATTTAATTTTTATCTTTCTAAATTGCTTGCCTCGCCCGTGCAATGTACGACCGATGTTTCTCACGCAAATTGACTGAAAGGGAAGAAATATTGGGTGAATGTAAAAATCTTTATCATTTGATGGAACAAATCAAGTCGCATCGCGTGTGAAAAGAGAGCAGTATGTATAAAACCTAATGGCTATACGTATTAAAAAACGTACATTTCACTATTGGAGTAAGTTGCTCAAATTTGAAGCATATTAGTTCCTCGATTATTAAAATGTACTTTAAAACGAAAACGAATTAACTGTCATGTCGATATGTCGTGTATTGATTGCTAAATTTAAGCAAAATATTAACACGCCAATCAATGATTCACAGTAAAAAGGTCTAAATACAAATAGAAATGACTTTAGCGTTCTTTAGCAAAACAGTTTTCATTTGCAAACATAAATGTAGACACGGGCACAAAAGTTATTAAAAGTATGTTTGAACACTTTGGATCAACACCCATCTAACTTTATTTAAGAGATCCCAAAACATAGAAAAAACAATTTCAGCCAAACACTGACAATTTTCCACCTGCCACGGTCACCATCAGAGCAATATTACAAAGTGCCAAACGACGATCTACCGCATTGCATGTATAGGCCACTCATTCATTCATGCAGTCACGAACATAACACTGTTGCAGCTTTTGCCACATGCATATCAGTTTTAAAATTAAATAATAGAAAATACGTGTTTATGACAGCATCTCGTCAAGTTAGTGCATGTGTGTGAGCCACATATGGCGCTTTCAAACCCTTTATATGCATTTCACTTGAATCCCCGATATACCTGATTTGCGGATTGCGTACCGAAATATTTGAATCCCCGATAGTCAGTTTTCCGTTGCGTTCGGGTGCAGCCGTGGAAATTTGGAGGCGCATCTGAATTTCCACTGACAGTTTTGGATATGTTTTGCAGCTGGTCTAATGAAATAGGATTTTTGTTTATCTCAAGTTCGCAAACTTCAATTAAAGAAATGTTGTTATCACCTCAGCAATCAGTGACTGGGTAATTATTTAACAGTCGCACTATTAAGCAAACTACGTTCAGTAAAATTTGAAGCGTCTACAGTACGCACATAAAGAGATAGATATAATTTCTAGAAAAAGCTATACTAATTATAAAGAGCATTGGTTGCGCGGGCGGTGATAAAAATTATTTAAATCAAGGTTGCGATCTTTTTCCATCATTTGCATACATTTGTCAAAAAAACTAAGCATTGCATAATGTAGAAAAGGCAATTCATCCGATAGACCCGTTTCGTCCGTATTGTGAACTCATTTGCCTACTGTGCAGAATTTGCCACGGAGTTACACTGATAGATTGAATGATGAAAAACGTGTCGTTTAAAACAACTAATAAATACAGTTGATGAGATGGAGTGAAAGCGATACTGTGTCATTTTAAAATTATCTTTTAAATTTTTATAGACAAAAAGAGTTGTGTGTTTTTAAGGAATAAATATATGATGGACAAAGCAACGTCCAATTCATTTGCGTTTATAGCAAAGTGAACTTAGAGACAGATATCAGCCTGAAAACAGCAGAGGTAAGATTAGTTTAATTATGGAATCAGTGTGTTCCAAAGAAGGAAATATTTAATTATTCGCGGAATTCCAATACTAATACTTGTTTGATGCATGGAAATTAATAAGCAGCCAGTAAGGTAGTGATATTTTGCTTTGGTGGGATATTGTACATAACCTTCTCTTGAAGAAGCTGAGGTGGATATAGTTTCATTAAAGATTCACTGTGTTCCAAGGAAGAATTTGTGCATTATTCGTGAAATTCCTATACGAAAAAATGGTGGATACAGGGGAACAAATAAGCAGCCGATTAAGTACTGAGATTTTGCTTGAGTGGGGAATTGTTGATAATCCTCGCTTGCAGAAGCCATGGTTGGGTTAGATTCATTAAAGATTCACTATGTTCCGAAGAAGAATTTTTGAATTATTCGTGAAATTCCTATACGAAAACTTGGTTGATGCATGGGAAAAAATAAGTAGCCGATAAAGCACTGAGATTTTGCTCGAGTAGGGAATTGTTGATAATTCTCGCTTGCAGAAGCCATGGTTGGTTTAGCTTTGTTAAAGATACAGTGTGTGTGCCGAAGAAGGAAATATTGAATTATTCGCGAAATTCCTCTACGAAAACGTAGCAAATGCAGGGCAACTAATAAGCAGCCGGTAAATTAGTGAGATTTTGCTTGAGTTGGAAATTATGCTTAATCCTCACCTGCAGAAGCTGAGATGGGGTTAGCCTCATTAAAGATTCTCTGTGCCCGGTGGAAGGAAATATTGAATTATGCGCGCAATTTCTTTACAAGAACTTGGTTTATGCAATAAAACTAATAAGTATCCAGTAAAGTAGCGAGATTTTGCTTAAATATGTATCTTGAATAGGTTGCCCAGATAACCAAAAGGAAATTCGTCATTTTGAACGAATTTAGTGATTTTAATTGTTTAGTTGGCACTGGCTCAGAAATAAGCATATTGAGGTCCAGAATGGTGGAAATATACCGCACTATATTTGACTATAAGCAGTTGGCCAGAAAGGTTAGTTCAATAGAGTTGAAAGCGAGCGAAGAACTTTTTGTGACTGTGAGACGGAGGTAGTTATTTCAGTGGTCATTGATGTGAAAGAAATCATTAATCCAGTTCAGTTTGTCCTTCGATTATAAGACCAGAATTATACGAATATTTTTTGGATTCCAAACCAAGCAACGACTTGCGCCAATAAGTTGAGGCAGTTCCCTTGTCACGACCGCAAGATGACAGCGACTTAGTCGAGATTATCGAAGGGTACATTACGACGTTTCTGCCAAACAGTTCTGGACAGTGGTTCTTAACCAAACCGAATTGAAAGGACCGTTAATTTATTTGGTGCAACATAACAAACGGTCGCCTTTGAGCAATTCAATCAATTATACAAAAAAACGTAATTTATATAAGATTTTATTCTAGTTGTGTGCCTCTAATAGTACTAGTTGCAATACCTGAACTGGGAAAATGGATGGTGTACGGCAATTAAATGCTATTAAATTCGGTGACAAAAGGAGATACATATCCAATACAGAATCAGAATATATTGCTACGGGACATACTTGGACATGAGTTTTGCCCAACATCAGATCTTCAAAAGGCGTATTTTCAAATTTCGATAGAGGAAGCTTTTATATTTCTAACCACAGTTCCGTTACCAGAAGTGAGTCGTATTAATTTCTCTGAATACCTTTTGTACTGAATAATACGAGTCAAACCTTCTAACGTTTGACGAAAGTAGTCTTCAGGGCTGTACATTCGCATTGGTGTATATCACTGGCATCATTATGTGTTCCAGATTCCGAAAATAACATTTTTCTTATATAATTTCTGTTTCAATCAGGCTGGAACGTTAATTGAGCATACAATCTCCAATAAGGGTATTATGTTATTGGTAGACATGGTTTAGAAAATAAAATTTGTCTCGGGTCATAAAGCAGTACAAAATATGTGTATGTTTTTTAGCGTAATTAGATGTTATCGCTTTTTGTACCGTGTCTAGCCAAAATTTCATGATCAATTATTTGTTATATCGTTCAGGAAGTGCTTATCTTACACTATAAACCAGGAAATTCAGACTATATCCAAGGAGCCTAGGTTAGCCTGAGCAAAATTACCGCGTTAGCATCAGTATAACGGGTTAAATCGGTGAAAATTGTCACAGGTGCTTCCGATATGCAAAAGGGACTGCGCTACAACAGAAAAACAATAGTAGAGTTATTGAAATGAACATTTATATAATTAAACGAACATTGGTTGCGCGGGTGGAATAACAAAATTATTCTTTGTAATTTTGATTACACGACATAATGTCATTAACGACTATGTAGAAAGTATTCACAGTACCAGAATTGCCGCAGGATACGTGCCCAGGTTCGTATCCTGTCCGCGGCAAATTCTGGCCAGTTCTTGATGAGTTCCCAATAAGGACGAAACCGGTCTACTGGATGAATTGCCTTTCTACACTATACAATTCTTAGTTTATACTGACATATGTAAGTAATTAATGGGTCAGGTGTTTATATCAAGACCGCAACCTTGATTATAATAATAGTAGAGTTAAGCCGATTTTGTTTTAGAGTAGAAGGCTCCAGGACCGTAAAGGAAGTCATGACAATCTTGTCAACTTGTTAATCTCGGTGTATGCTGCTGTTCTATACGTCGAGCACTCATTAATTCAAAGTCTTGAATGACTACAAACAGCTGATAAGCGTATTCGGTAAAACCGCACGACTATACTACACTTGAAGGACAAATTTGCAGATTACCTGCGTTACAGAGTTGAACTATTACAATTCCTTAAATTCCTCGATAAGAAAATGTGGTGGTGGGTTTTTGGTGAGTGTGGCGGATATAGGGTTAGTCCGGAAAGAAACATTGGTTTGCTCGGATTTACTAACATACGATTTGACCAGAGTTTTGATGGAAGCCTCAATTAGTGGATTCCTTTACGATAGGTTTGGCTAAGAAACCGGCGTTTGCGTGCAAGAAAACTGTATAAAAGTAGACTCTGTGTAAAATCTCTAGAGTCCAGCCTAGACCGTAAGTACCGTTGAAATTACGGGTCAAGGTAATTCACCAGCTACAGGAGATAGAGCACCTTCTGTCAGGGAAATTATCAAGTTGGACATGATTAAATTATCTGTTATCGATTATGACCATAGTGTATGGATTGACTGAAGTAACAGGTGTTCACAGATACTTATAATTATCATTTTTCGTCAACTTTAACATACATTGAAATCCATTGTGTTGATACCATGTACCGACTCGGGAACAATAGTATTGGTACCATGTAACTTCTTGGCAATCATAGTTTTGGCATAGAGTACTGACAAAATAGCCATAGTGATGCTAACATTTTCAGGCTTGTTATATCTATTACATATAGTGAGTTGGCTTTAAAGTCGCATTTTTAAAGACTTTATACAAAGCTACTGCAGGTTCACACATTCGTATAGGAGATTCTATCATCTAATTTTGCCACATTCCTCGACAAAATCTATAACGGGTAATGGGCTTAATACCGGCTCCTACCGATGAGACTCCAGTAAGCACGAAATGGATGTGGACGAGATTATACGTTCCGTTCATTCTGTATTTAATTTATCCTTCAGATCATATTTGGACAATTTTTTACGAAGTGCGCAACACCTAATACACAAATAAATGGATTAGTAGGGCGAAACATTTCTTAAAACATATGGGAATGGATAAGGCTGTCGGCAAATTGTCAAACACTCAAGGCTTGGTAACATTGCTGGACCAGGTTAAGAATATTTGGATATCTGACGGCAATTTCATGTATGTGAACATCGACGTTGTCAAAATGCCCAAAACCAGTGGACAGAGGTACTTTCTGACAGTAGTTGACCGATATATTCGCACAGTTTAAGCCACAATTGCCCTTAATGTTACACTATAAACGAGACGTCAAGTTATGGGTTGCTGTTAATGTCCGAGATTTTCATCCCATCCTCAAATACTATGTGAATTAACGCAAGGCACCATTCAAGGAAACATTTAAATATGGTAAGACTGCATTAGAAGCTCAATTCTGCGTTACAGTGTCCTGGTCGATTTAGTTAAATTTATGATCTGACAACGTTTTAACCAGAAATGCACAATCGATATGGGACACAGCTAGAAACTTCCGTAGCCGAGCTCGTTCATCAGGATTTATTGCATTTATACAGATACCTTGTTATACAAACTCCAAGTTAACTCGATCCCACCTATATTGCGGTAGATTGGTTTGTAGGGGCTCTGAGAGATAAGTGTTCTGTGCTCTCCGAAGATGGTCGCATATGTGCAAATTCGCATCGAAAGCAGGAATAGCTAATAGAATCCAAACTATAAAAGTTCATTCACTATCAAGCAAATGACTGCAATGAACGCATTGATAAAGATGAATGACAAAAATAGTGTGTGTCTATGGAATGTTGCATTACATTATTCACATGGGCGGATGAAGAGACAGAAGAGCGAAATCAGTTAACGGACTAGAATTCCTAGAACACAGCAGACGCACAAGTTTCGCCTTTGGAAAGGGAAGATTTGAAAGAGCCGGTAGGACAAGATGTTCCTAGTAAAGTAGCGGCACAAATGGTAACAACGTGAATAAATTGATTGTTCCGTAAATTGGCGAGTGTTTTACATCTATTCCTAGGCGACTTTTCTTAATCATGTTAGTGAGTGTGTGTTAGTTGAGAACCTTTTCGATAAAATTAAGTGAACAGTTCACTTGTACGCATGAACTAACACGCTTGTATTACTAAATATTGCAAAATACGTGTTAAAGGCACATAATAGTCTAGCTGAATCTTATTTTCCGTTTAATGACACTACTGATTAAGAAAGATCATTTTCACTTTGCTTCTAATACTTTTAGTTATTCAGGCTTTTCTTGTAAGCCAAGCTAAATAGTTGAGACAGGGAGCTATCCTTAGGCGTATTTGATTCAATTTCCCTTTATAAATCATAGTTCTGTGTACGATATCGAGAAGCTACGAAGATAAGAATAAAGAGCATTTGACTGAAATTCTTAAGAATTATAGCCTAACAGCGGAAGTTAACACGAATAGGGAGGCCAGTTTAAAGGATCAACTTTGTCCCTTGATTCATGGCGAGAATCCTAGTCATTTTATTACATGACAATAAATAAGCTTCTATAGTTGCATTACAGCAAAAAATAGTCCTTGGTTATGCCTCTTAGTTACACCGTTTAACATCTTTTAGCTTGTGCAAACAATTTTCATCTCAACTACGCTGATCTGACACTCATTAAGTTCAAATAAGCAGATTTGTAAAAGATTTTACATTCCAACGTATTAAAAGGTTTATGCACCTTTAGAAGAACGATATGCCTATTAATTAGAGAAATTATAATATCTTTAAAAATATATACTTTTACAGCTATAAAGAAAGGCATTGCTTTAGTATAGATAATTATTTCTAGTTACAAGCTGGAATTTTAAACTATCCTCAAATTAACAATTAAATTATCTTGTAACCAAAGCTAGTTTTGCGTATGCGACTGCTTTTTCCAATATTTCATTAATAAATTGATAAGTATCAAATTATTTAAGTATACTCAAGAATACATATCAGTGGAATTTTTTGTGTTAAACTTTGTTAATTTAGTCTCTTCCAAAGCTAGTTTTGCGTATGCGACTGCTTTTTCCAATATTTCATTAATAAATTGATACGTATCAAATTATTTAAGTATACTCAAGAATACATATCTGTGGAATTTTTTGTGTTAAACTTTGTTAATTTAGTCTCTTCCAGTGTCAGTAAATAAACAACACCATCTTTATTTAACCAGTCGACGAACAAATAGCATTACTACCGTCAATCACACGCACTGACACGTTTTGACCTTCCATGATCCTCATCAGAGTATGACGGCAAACGGTCTAACGTGGATCAAACCGCATTGCATCAATATGGAAAGCGAAATTAGATACGTGTCTCTCACCTCTAGTAGTCCCACATACATTGTACAATGCGGTTTAATCCTCGTTAGTCAGTTTGTCGTCGTACTCTGATGTTGATTATGGAAGGTCAAAACGCGTCAGTGCGTGTGACTGGCGGTAGTTTTGCTATTTTGTTCGACGACTGGTTAAATACAATGTGGTTTTGTGGCTTACTTCAAGATTGCACACTTGTTTACAGAATCTTTACTTTCAAATTTATTTTTTAAATTATACTTGATGCTACTAAGAGTAGAATAACATAATTTTTTTGTATTTAGCTATATTAATGTGCCATTTGTCAACTGTTTCGATTTGGTACCAAAAGAAGGTATTTTAATATTGTTTTAAAAATAATTCATAGTTATTTCGTTAATTTGAACTGCAAATTTTCTTTCAAACAGTTTACTACTAAAGTTGTTATTCGATTAATTTCTTTTTTCATCTTTTATAGTTTAGGCTATCCGTGAAATGAAATCTAAACGCCAAGTTTACCTAACTACAGTGTACGCATTTTGGTGATTAGGAGATTCATACCATTGGGAATAGTCTCCTAATAAACTGCAACAACTAACCTGGTGTGATCTGGTGACTGATTACTACCATCTCTAAGATAAATATTAATAAATTAGCTTTTTTCAAGATTTAAAATTATTTTAGCATTTCTGCTTGTATTAAGAGAAATAATGGAAAATTAGCCATATTTTACTGTAATTTCACTATGCATAGGCCAGCTGTTTTAAATCTGATGAAGTAGCAGATGCTCCAATGAGGTCGCTCCTACTCTGTTATCGTTTTAAACAACTTCAAGCAATGGTGATATCGTGTTTCCTCTGCTTTGTAATTCTTTTGGCTTATTTTATATATTTTCAAAAATCTTGTAGCAGTAAAACTTTTAACTCGTTTGAAGCAGTTCCTTTAAAGAATACAGTTTGCGAGGGTAGCCAACCTATGTCTAACATGCCGCAGTGCAAAAAAATCTATTGCTGTTAGACATGGAGAACGAGCATCATGCTAGCGAATTTCAGTTGAAGTGTCCTGCTAGTTTCTCGACTCAGTTCGATAGTTTTCACCCAAGCACAGTCGCAGACACGATTGAGCAACTTTCAGCACATGTTTGTAAGTCTGCATATCAATAATCCCTAGCTTTCAGTTTTCTTCTGTCGTATTAGTTGGACACCAGCCATTTGCAAATTACTATTTCCACTTCAAAATCGGACATCACCGTATTTAGGCTAAATCTCAATACATTAAATGTAGGCCAATAAAGATGAAAAAATGAATATGCCATCTCTCTCTACTTAGATAAATTACATTTTTGATGTAGACTCGATCTAATGCATGAAATAATGCATCAAATTGTAAAAATCACTCGAATTTTCGTTTCCTTTCTACGTACTCCCGTTTGAAGTTTTAAAGTTAACTCGTCCTATTTGATTTCGATTTTCAAATCTGGCCTTATGAGTGCACATTTAAATCTCTCGTTCTTCCAACATTCACCTTGTTACCCCATCTGTGTTGAATCATTATAGAGGCGCGCGTCGACCATATGTTTATGTCTGTAATTGATATGCACAACGAACTAAGTGAAATTAGAGTGGCTGAATTTTCAGTTTCTCTTTACATGCATTAGACAATTTGTTTTATATTTACAATGTGAAACGACGTAATAGCGGATTTCCTCACGTTTTAGAATGGGGAGCCAAACTGCCCTCTTAATCTATCAACATCGTTGAAACTAGAAAGTTTCCCTTCAATTGTTTCAAATTAGTCTAATTGTCTGGACTAATAACAATGCAGTTTTTTTCGCTTTTTATTTAATTACAAATCAACGGCTTTGACTTATCTTTAAAAGAGCATTCTAGCTTTGCTCATTTCCACTTTAGCACAACTAACTCGAGGTCGAACTACTATAAGCCAATCTATTTTCGCTATTTTACTAACGTGTTTGCTTTTATTCTAAAATAGTTAGCCACGTTAAAACGAGGTAAATCAAAACTCTACCGATGTCACATAGGATTGTAAGGAATGCGATTTATATTTTTTTCTATCCAGTGGGCAATTTAGTTTCGAATTTAAATCAGTTTAACTCACATGGCAGAGCAGTTCTAATTAGGTAGATAACCGAAATTCTTAATACTTCTTTAAACCAAGTTTGCGAGTTTGAACTAAACACCAATCCCATTGTATTTAAAAAGGTATCGGACAACATAGCAAAACTACCGCTAGTCGCACGCATAGATGCGTTTCGACCTTCCATGAGCATCATCAGAGTACGACGGCAAACTGACTATCGAGGTTCAAACCGCATTGAATATATATAGAATGCTAAACTAGATATGCGGCTCTAATCTCTAGCAGTTTTGCATACATTGAACTTTACTGGAAACTGCTAAAGGTTAGAGCCACATGTCTTATTTGTCTTTCCATATCTATTCAATGCGGTTTGGTCCTCGATAGTCAGTATGTTATCGTACTCTGATGATGATCATGGAAGGCCGAAACGCGGCAGTGCGTGCGACTGGCGGTAGTTTTGCTATGTTGTCCAACGACTCTTTAAATACAATTGAATTGGTGTTTATTTCAAGCTCGCAAACGTGATTAAAAGAATTCTTACCACAACTCGCGCAATCAATAATTGCTTAATTTTTAATACTTGTTTGGATTTTATACTACAGTATTTCATACGATTTGGTTGTTAAATAATTCAATCATTTTGAGCAGATCTTTAATGTCAGATCACCTTGTGAAAAAAAGAATTGCTAGTTTATTAACTGTGCCGTTTTATTGATATTTTATATTCAGATTTATACAGAAATTTACCTATTATATAAAGCAAGGTCGCAATCTTGATATAAACACCAATCTCGTTATACACACATTCTTTAGTAAAAACTAGGTGGTTTATGACGAAGGGTAGGTAATTCATTTCGTCTTTTTTGGGAACTGATCAAGTAATGGCCAGAATTTTGCCGTGGACACGGCTCGGACCGAGGCATTTTTGCTTCGAAGAGTTTGAGTTTACCAATTATGCCAAACTGCAGTGATACATTCTCGTTCCCGTAGATAATGATATTTGTTCAGAAAAATACCAGCAGCTTATATTCTGCTATTCATGATATTTTGAGGAAGCATTTTATGAAATACAAGATGAGGTTTATGAATTTATTTCAATTATATCGCAATATGTCCCATTAGATATTTGTTTAGACTTTCGTCATAATGGTGCTCAAATTTTAGGTCTCCACATGTAAATAAAATTCCAATAATGATCTGCATAAAAAAACAAAAAAAATATTGTTATCGATAATGATAACATTGATATTTTTCACACTAATATATGACATTATTAATAATAATAGGTCTATTATTATTATTGTTATTATTATTATTACACATTATTATTATTGATTATTATTATTACATATTATTATTATTGGCTATTACATATTATTATTATTATTGTTGTCGCTACATATATTGATTAAATAGAAGTAGTAGTGGTAGTAATAGTAGTAGTAGTAGTAACAGTATTAGTAGTATTAGTTGTAACAGTAGTATTCGTGTTAGTAATAGTAGTAGTAGTGCTAGTTGTAGTAATAGTATTAGTTGTATTAGTAGTAGTAGTAGTAGTAGTAGTAGTATCACTACTACTATTACTAGTAGTAGTAGTAGTAGTAGAAGTAGTAGTAGTAGTAGTAGAAATAGTAGTAGTATTAGTATTAGGAGTAGTAGTAGTAGTAGTAGTAGTAGTAGTAGTAGTAGTAGTAGTATTAGTATTAGGTGTAGTAGTAGTAGTAGTATTAGTAGTATTAGTAGTAGTAATGATAGTAGTAGTGGTATTAGTAGTAGCTTTTAGTTGTCAATTTAATCACATTGGTTGTAGAAGTAGTAGTAGTAATAGCAGTATTATTGGTAATAGCAGTAGTAGTAGCAATAGAAGTAGTATTATTTGTTGTTTTACTAGTAGAAGTGGTATTAACTGTAGTTGTGGTAGTAGTTAAATTAGTAATAATATTACTAGAACCAGTATAAGTGACAGTAGTAGTTGAATTATTAATTTTGGTATTACAAGCAATATTGAAAGTAGTATTAATAGTAATAATATTTGTAATATTTGTTGTTTTGTAGTAGTAGTAGTAGTAGTTCTTTTTAAATTTTTAATATGAATAATAATATTACTGTTGGTAGCAGTGGCATTTTTATTATTGTTCACATTAGTAATATTAATAGTAGTGCTATTATTAAAAGCAGTAGATATTGTTGCCTTAGTACTAGTAGTAATTGTTGTATTATTAGTAGTACTAGCGGTTGAAATAAAATTTGTGTGATAGTCGTTATTGGTCGTGATATATTTCCAAATTTCATTTTACCAAAAGTGTAAAAATACCATGTTGGCGAAACATATGAGGTAGTTGTTCCTCTTTTGTAAAAATTTCTGATTTGAACTGTTTTAATTAGCAAATTGAGAATTACAAGGGTGCGCATTTAGTTCCGTTTATTTAATTGGAATTTAACATTTTATTAATAACCAGTAAACTATAATAATTGCAATAAAATCAGCGTAAGCCAAATCCTTAACTTGAATTCATAATCAAAGAATCCTTCATAATAATGTATTATACAATAGCTAAATAAAGCTAACCATCTAATGCATATCTACTTAGATAGAATATAATAATTGTGTAATTGTGGCTGTAAATATTTTGACGCGCACTTAAATAATTACATTTACATTTTAAATCTTTACCGCCTGTGAAAATCATTACATGTTGTCGTATTAGAATATTTATCTGCAAGAAAAGCAATTTTAATGTTTACAGATTAATTATACACCTTATAAAATAACATTTACAGACAGTGTAAAAATACCATGTTGGCGAAACATATGAGGTAGTTGTTCCTCTTTTGTAAAAATTTATGATTTGACTGTTTTAATTAGCAAACTGAGAATTACAAGGGTGCACATTTAGTTCCATTTATTTAATTGGAATTTAACATTTTATTAATAACCAGTAAACTATAATAACTGAAATAAAATCAGCATAAGCGAAATCCTTAACTTGAATTCATAATCAAAGAATCCTTCATAATAATGTATTACACAATAGCTAAATAAAGCTAACCATCTAATGCACATCTACTTAGATAGAATATAATAATTGTGTAATTGTGGCTGTAAATATTTTGACGCGCACTTAAATAATTACATTTACATTTTAAATCTTTACCGCCTGTGAAAATCATTACATGTTGTCGTATTAAAATATTTATCTGCAAGAAAAGCAATTTTAATGTTAACAGATTAATTATACACCTTATAATATAACATTTACAGGCAGTGTAAAAATACCATGTTGGCGAAACATATGAGGTAGTTGCTCCTCTTTTGTAAAAATTTATGATTTGAACTGTTTTAATTAGCAAACTGAGAATTACAAGGGTGCACATTTAGTTCCGTTTATTTAATTGGAAATTAACATTTTATTAATAACCAGTAAACTATAATAACTGAAATAAAATCAGCGTAAGCGAAATCCTTAACTTGAATTCATAATCAAAGAATCCTTCATAATAATGTATTACACAATAGCTAAATAAAGCTAACCATCTAATGCACATCTACTTAGATAGAATATAATAATTGTGTAATTGTGGCTGTAAATATTTTGACGCGCACTTAAATAATTACATTTACATTTTAAATCTTTACCGCCTGTGAAAATCATTACATGTTGTCGTATTAGAATATTTATCTGCAAGAAAAGCAATTTTAATGTTTACAGATTAATTATACACCTTATATAATAACATTTACAGGCAGTGTTACGAAAAGTGTACACTTGAATTATAAAATGACAGGGTTCACATTAAACAGTCCAAGATTCTCGTCACAGTGTGTTCTAAAAATACTATAAATTTAGCAATCGTATTCATTTTGAAATCCAAAACAAAGGACCAGTTTACCTGGCAATTGTAAATCAACTTCAAGTTAACATCCACCAATGGATTGTGCAGAAAGTTATTCTCGTTAGCTAAGAAAATGTGGACTAAACAACAATTTGCATGTTTAAATCACAAATATATTAAAGAAATAGACAGACAATTTTGAAGCGTTGACTATTTTGGAAAAATTCTGGAAATGAAATGTCAAAAGTCAAACATTTAACTAATGTCACATCGGTGATTTAACTTCAAATAGGGGTCAAGCTAGTCATGTGTAATATAATTTTATGAATTTGTCGCTTTTCACCTGTGTTTCATTGTCTTTTAGAGTTCTTTTAAGAACAATTGTTTTAATAGAACTTATTTCTCTTTAAAATAAACGATTAAGTAATATTTATAGCGTGTTAAAATCGATAGCATGACTGTTTGATTCTTATAATCAAATTAATACTTACTAATAGACAAAAATAATCGTTAGTTTCGGTATAAACCAGGCACATTATGTAAACTATGTATGTTTATTGTTGCACAAGTTTGGTTACATGTCGTAAATTAAAAAAAATGAAACATTCAGTTCAAAGCAATTTTATTATAACTGACGGTAATTATGCTATGTAGTTCGACTGGTTACATACAATGGTATTGCCGTTAACTTCAAGCTCGCCAACTTGATTTTAAAACAGGTTACCACCACCAACCCAATCATTGATTGTTTAACTGTTTTACCTATATATATATATATATATATATATATATATATATATATATATATATATATATATATATATATATATATATATATATATATATATATATATATATATATATATATATTATATATATATATATATATATATATATATATATATATATATATATATGAGGATACCACATTTGCCACAAGTTGTGTTTTACTCCTGTGCGTATTGTGTCAACCCTGAAGATGAGACTGGAAATGAAGTCTCGAAATATCGGGCAAAGAACAATGGAAAATCTTAATCCAACGTCATTTTAGTCAATCAGCTGATAGAAAGCTCAAAAAAAGGGACAAGTGAGAACTCATGAATCGAAGCCAATAAGCAGAGCACCTGAAAATGATCAAAATTCAAGATTTTACCGACCTTAGAGTGCTATCTATTGTCCCGCACAAGATAAATGCCGTCAAATCCACAATAGTTTAACCAGTATGTTGTGAACAGAGAGGAATACTACAGATATTGTAAAAGCACTCATTCTGTAAAGAAAATCCGAAACGCTTTAGCTTTGTTGTGTCAGGATATTGGTATTTCTATTAAGATGTGAGCTTCAACAATCCAATTGTGCAATAATAATGTGCATTTTTTAAC
This sequence comes from Eudiplozoon nipponicum, assembly GCA_029291075.1. NCBI lineage: Eukaryota > Metazoa > Platyhelminthes > Monogenea > Mazocraeidea > Diplozoidae > Eudiplozoon > Eudiplozoon nipponicum. The sequence goes on along the minus strand of JAQBSW010002464.1, from coordinate 51,714 downwards.
AGAATCTTCCTTTTGCGAAAGTAAAGGCATAACAGTTCACGACGAAATTATTTTAATGATGTTTCCAGCGATGCTCCGCTTATCATTTTAAAAACCACCCTGGAAGTAATAGATCATGTTAATAATTTGCAATAGTTTGAAACAATTTTTAAAATAGAAAATAGAGAGAATGAGTTCATTTAATTTGAAGTTTTAGGCTTTTCTCCGCTTAACAAAGAAGTGCATTAAACATGCACATTCATTACGGATAATTTTTGAATGATATTGGTTGTTTCGTATTCGCATTTAATAGCAATTAAAGAAACTGAGCTGATATTGTCCTCTTCATATATTATCTGAATTAAGTTAGCTAACTTGTAATAAGCATCAATGTATTTTTATTTAAACAGTCAATTATACTGTATGAAAGCTTTCGAATAGTAAAAGTCACATATATAAAATCCTGCCACTTTTTATATAGTTTAGCTTTATCCCTGTTAATCAGTGTTCCGTTCCGATCTGATTGGGACTATAAAATGTCGAAACACGTTAGTACATTAAACGGAACGTAGTATAGCTATGCTGTGCAACTAGAGAGATAAAATTTGGTTGTGATTGTTTTAAGTTAGCAAACCTGATTTCAATAATATGAGAGCATTCTTTAAACCTTGCTTAATGTATTTGCCAAAAATACTGTAAAATTAACAATCCTGGATTCATATTTAAACTCCCTTTCCATTGGTCTCGTTTTTCTTGGTAACGATGCAGTCCATTAGAAAACTTATCAGATCCTAATTAATAATGCGTTAATTTAAACAATTAGCTGCCTCAATAAAATGTTTCATACTACGGGAAATTTGCAACAGGTGCGAATATTTCCACAATTCTCATACAAAAATTTATTGAATTTATTACGTCAAATTTTGCATCCTCCAGGTGAAATATATTTCTTGTTGTACCATAAAATTAGTAATAAACTTTAACTCTATTAACTCATAATGCAGAAAATTAAAGGAAGATTTAATAGGATATTTTTACGTTTAACTATGAATCCAACGGATAATCATATTAAATTTGGACTGTGTAATATCCTATAGGTATGCATGCTAAGCTTTTTCCTGTGAGTATGGTGTCAACCGTGAAGATGGGACTAGAAATGGGATCCCGAAAATTCGGAAGAGAAAGCGTGTAAAATCTTGTTCCGCCGTCATTTTAAGACAAGCAGCTGACGTAGGGCTTCAGAATGAAGAGACAATTGAGTACCCAGTGATCAAGACCAAACATCTGTGCGCCTTGAAACGTAAAGGATTCAATATTTTACCGACTTACGAGTGCTATCAATTGTCCCGCACAAGAAAACCGCAGCAAGAATCTAAACAGGAAGGACAGCACTCAGCAATTTACATCAACATTTAAACCTGGAAAACATTAAATTAACTCGCAAATAATACAATAACCCGTTTTCATTTTTAGATTATGAATAAAATGAAGTGTAAATGTTAGACTTTACCTTAAATTAAATTTATAGTATGATATCCTATTTCTTTAGGTCTACTGCGAAATTCAAATGGGCCAGCCTCATTTCGACACGTTAATAAACAAACCAGAATTTAACGGCTTTTGGGACTCAGCCGAGCGTTCTCTGCGCTCTGATTAGAAATCTCCTCCCCTTACGAATCCTGTGGTTTCTATTAGCAAATAAATTGCTTTTTCACATCTCCAGGAGATTTGCCATACAATATTTTGAAAGGCACGATAGTTAAAGTGAACAAATATCTAGCCTTCAGATTCAATCATTTATTTTAGAAAGTAAGGAATTTAAAAAAGAAGAACATCAGTAAATAATATCGACCCAACGTAAGAGATGTTGCTGCATCCACTATTTGTACTCAGCCGTACGGAAAAAAATTCGCTTTCTTACTTTAATCCGTCCAAGTTGATGTTATTTGCTTGGCAACGTCAACTCAACACCATCAAGAACGAATTTCCAATTAGCCCACTTTTTTTATCAATAATTTACATTTATTCGCAACAAAAAATATGTATAATAAAATCTCTAATATTAAACAAGCCTAACTAGACGATCAAAACAGATCATGCTTTCGAGTTGCAATTTGTCATCTTGTCGGGCTGAACCAGTCTGTCAAATTCTTCTCCACTCATCAGGTTCAATTCAATCACCGTCTCTCGGAGATTTGTCCCGTTGGAGTGTGCTGTTTTTGCCACTAACGCCGCCTTATCGTAGCCAATATGCGGTGTTAGGGCTGTCACCAGCATCAGTGAACGCTCTACATTACTTTGAAGTTTAATTTTGTCCACCTATAAGAAAATAAGTTCAATGTTGGTCAATATGAATTCACAATCCTTCGCACGATAAATTGTCAACAGAAGTAAAATTACCACGCCTATGCACCGGTTAGATGCCCACATTATGAATAGGTATGTTTAGTCCGCAAACGAGTGCATACATTAGCAAGAGCTAAAAAAAGTTGATTTCGTTTAATTATTTTTAAATCTGAAATGGTCTGAAGGCATCCACTCTCGTATTACATTTTATTATTCATTCATTAAAGACGGTAAAAATCAATTAAGGTTACATTTTAATTGAAGGTAAAAAGATGCATGTGCGCATTTCATGGACACTAGTTGGCATGCATTAAAATGAAATTTATGGAGAATTTTTCTATGATGTTCGATGACTGGTTAAATACATTGGGATTAGTGTTTACTTTCAGCTCGCAAACTTGATTTAAAGAATTGTTACCACCACCCGCCAATCAATGATTGTTTAATTTATGGAGACTGCATGGATAACGAGGAGGTGAGAAAGAAATTGAGAGATATAAACTGCATACATACGTCTAATCCGATATAAAGACAGATATTTAAATATTCCGAACTGTGAAAGAGTATCATGTCTTCGGGCCTGAGGTCTATGCATTGCCTCAGCTACGTTTAAAGTCTAACAAACGCGGCTTTGAGGTCGTTGTACGTCGGATGAACATACTTATGCTCTGTTGTTGAAAAGGTTACGTTCCCAATCCAGTGTGTTAATATTTTCCTTAAATTTTTTGCACGTTATCACTTGAGTTAATGAGAGCCATCAGCACCACAATTTGATCTTAAGAGTGAGTAACCCTTTCTTTTTAGAACGGACAAGCTTTGTGGAAATGTTTTGGATGCGGCTTCATAGGGATTAACTATTCTCATGCTTTATATTTCTGTGGCCACTACTGCTAACATAATAAGCAGGATAATAATATTTGCATGCTTGACTAAAACCATTCATTTACAAAGATACATTTATCAGTAGAATTCAAATTTGAAGTTTGCATAAAGATAAAAATTGAGCAATGGCTCATTTGATAGTGAAGTGGGACAAATCAGACTAAACACTCACTGATTGCTTTGGTGAGGCAAAATTTATTCTAACCATGGAGTGAGTTTCATAGTTTTTTAATCTTTAATATAAATTTTGGTTTCATAATCGCCATATAACGTTTGTTGGGGATAACTAACATATATACAATTCTCTATTATGTGTTGCACACCTAGTAACATATTAGCTCAAGTAGAACCGAAAAAATATGCTAAAGTTAGCACGAAGGGAAGGTATAATCCAATGTACACATGCGGTTCGTACTTATTAGTGACTCATCAGAAGGAACTGGTACTACACGATATGACCACTTAATAACTAGTCTCGAAATGTGCTTAACAGGGCGTAGAACAGGTTCCAACTCATGAGTCTTCAGTAAGCACTAAAGAAACGTGCACATGAGATTATAACTTTCGTTTATGCTGACTTTGGTTTATCCTACTTTTCCTATTTGAACATCGATATTTGAACTAATTTTCACAATTGACCACAGTCAACGCAATTTGTTACAGAATAAGAGTTCAATATTATCACAGTTGTAGAAGCTTTAATTTTGACTTCATCTAACTTCTAAATGGCAATATGCTACTTCCATTTACGTGTCCTGAATTCTATCCATAGAAACCGACACAAAAGTATTCAGTAGCTTCCACATATTAGATGATACTAGTAACAAAACTTTCTGGATTGACTAGAAATTGATCAGTTTCTCGGATTTATAAAATCAAATTGCTTATAAACCAATATGATTAAACTGAGTAGTACAGAATTTCTTTAAGCATTGTGACCAAATTCTAAATCTTCATATCTAGCGTCGTAATCTGATGATGATAATATAAGTTTGTAACGCGTCAGTATGTGTGATTAACGATAGAATTGCTATTTTGTGCAGCTGTATAAATACAATGGGATTGGCGTACATATCAAGTTTGCAAACTTGATTAAAATCATTGTTACCGTCAACCACGCAATCAATGATAGTTTTATTGTATAACTTATGCTCATTTACCAAAAGGTGCAAAGATTTAATGTCTTTTACTGCACAGAATTTGTGCAGCTGACGTTTCTAGTCAAGTATATTGTAAATCAGATTACTAGAAGTGAGAGCCGTATACCTAAGTTTGCGTTCCTATGAAATGCATTGCGGTTTCATCCTCGCTAGTTACTTTTCCGTCGAACTTTGACGATGATCATGGAAGATCGAAACGCGTCAGTACGAGCTGCTGACGGCAGTTTGCGTGGTTTTGCAATTGCTGAAATACAATTCTATTGGTGCTTATATCAAGTTGGCAAACTTGATTAAAATAATTTGTCTCAGGAGTTTGATCTGGTTAGTAAAAGAAATTAACCTGATGTGAACATAATGCCCTCTTCCTTAAAAACAGCACTACGTTCTTCTTCTTCAACCTATTAACAAGAATACTTTGATTAAGCTCGCGCATCTATCTTAATATATCGATAAAATGCTATTTCAGGAAAATCTGAAGAAAATGAAGAATTTTTCAATGCCACTGCATTTTGTCAGAAGATATTATGTTTATATTAGTTCAGTAATCAATTTAAGTCGATTTAAGGGAAATAACTGAGCTATAAATGGATATTCTCCATGACTTCTTCCGTCGCTAGCTCATCAAACTAAACAAAGACATTATAATACTATAGACATGAGCTTTAATTTAATTAGCTTGTGTATGTAACTACATTTAGCTGAATCCCTAGCAGTTATAGTAGTTTGGTTTTCAATTTAAGTTCGTTGTGGTCAAATAATTGTTATGTACAAAGTTATATTCCGCCCCTTCTAGGTTCCCAATTTCTGGTGATTTCGTCTGTCGCTAGCTCATCTAACCAAACAAGGACAACATAATACTAAAGGTGTGAGCTTTAATTTAAGTCGCTTGCGTAAGAAACTATATTTAATTGAATCCCTAGCAGCTATAGTAGTTCAGTTTTTAATTTAAGTCCGTTTTGGTCAAACAATTGTGCCATAAAAATTTATTTTCTGCCCCTTCTAGGTTCCCAATTTCTGGTGATTTCTTCTGTCGCTAGCTCATCTAACCAAACAAGGACAACATAATACTATTGGTATGAGCTTTCATTTAGGTCGCTTGTGTGTGTAACTATATTTAATTGAATCCCTAGCAGCTATAGTAGTTCAGTTTTTAATTTAAGTCCGTTTTGGTCAAACAATTGTGCCATAAAAGTTTATTTTCTGCCCCTTCTAGGTTCCCAATTTCTGGTGATTTCGTCTGTCGCTAGCTCATCTAACCAAACAAGGACAACATAATACTAAAGGTGTGAGCTTTAATTTAAGTCGCTTGCGTAAGAAACTATATTTAATTGAATCCCTAGCAGCTATAGTAGTTCAGTTTTTAATTTAAGTCCGTTTTGGTTAAACAATTGTGCCATAAAAGTTTATTTTCTGCCCCTTCTAGGTTCCCAATTTCTGGTGATTTCTTCTGTCGCTAGCTCATCTAACCAAACAAGGACAACATAATACTATTGGTATGAGCTTTCATTTAGGTCGCTTGTGTGTGTAACTATATTTAATTGAATCCCTAGTAGCTATAGTAGTTTAGTTTTCAATTTAAGTCCGCTTTGGTCAAACAATTGTGCCATAAAAGTTTATTTTCTGCCCCTTCTAGGTTCCCACTTTCTGGTGATTTCGTCTGTCGCTAGCTCATCAAACCAAACAAGGACAACATAATACTATTGGTATGAGCTTTGATTTAGGTCTCTTGTGTGTGTAACTATATTTAATTGAATCCCTAGTAGCTATAGTAGTTCAGTTTTCAATTTAAGTCCGTTTTGGTTAAATAATTTTGTCTTAAAAGTTTATTTTCTGCCCCTTCTAGGTTCCCAATTTCTGGTGATTTCTTCTGTCGCTAGCTCATCTAACCAAACAAGGACAACATAATACTATTGGTATGAGCTTTCATTTAAGTCGCTTGTGTGTGTAACTATATTTAATTGAATCCCTAGTAGCTATAGTAGTTGAGATTTAAATTTAAGTCCGTTTTGGTCACATAATTGTGCCTTAAAGGTTTAGTATCCGCCCCTTCGCGATTCCCAATTTCTGGTGATTTTTTCTGTCGCTTGTTCATCAAACCAAACAAAAACAACATAATACTATAGACATGAGCATTCATTTAAGTCGCTTGTCTGTGTAACTATATTTAATTGAATCCCTAGTAGCTATAGTAGTTTAGTTTTCAATTTTAGTCCGTTTTGATCAAATAATTGTGCAGGACATGTTTATTTTCCGCCAATTCTAGGTTCCCAATTTCGAGTAGTTTCTGCTGTCGCTACCTCATGTAACCAAACAAAGGCAACATAAAAATCTAGGTGTTAGCTTTCATTTAAGTCGCTTGTGTAAGTAAATACATTTATCTGAATCACTAGCAGCTATAGTAGTTCATTTTCAAATTAAGTCCGTTTTGATCAAATAATTGTACTCTACATGTTCATTTTCCACATCGTTTCCGATACCAATTTTCTGGTGACTTCTTCTGTCGCTAGATCATCTAAATTAAACAAACACATTATGATACTGTAGACGTGAGCTTTCATTTAAGTCCTTTGTGTGTATAACTATATTTAATTGAATTCCTAGCAGCTATAATAGTTCAGTTTTCAATGTAAGTCCGTTTTGGTCAAATAATTGTACTGTACATTTTTATTCTCCACGTCTTCCTCGGTACCCATTTTCTGGTGACTTCTTCTGTCGCTAGCTTACGTAACTAAACAAAGACATTATAATACTGTAGGTATGAGATTACATTTAAGTCTCTTTTGTATGTAATTATAATAAACTAAATCCTTAGCAGCTATAGATAAACACTCATTCACACACATACTCATCTTACGAAACGTAATTAGCCAGTCATAAGCAGAAATTAAGCGAGTTAAATGAAATTTCACATAAGCTTTACCATTTACTATTCGTTTTCGATGATGAGGTGTGGACTAAAGGAGGTAGCCAAAGCTGAACACTAAAATTTTTCCATCGCATAGAGGAACTGGCAAAAATCAACTATAAACAAAAACAATGAACTTTTTATATGCTTGCATACAAAATAATAGACTGAGTTGAAGAAATGCTTCACCTCTCAAGCAATACAACACCGAGCTCTTGCAGGTAGTGTGCCTTAACTAGCAATAATGACGAACTTTATCTAAATGTTTTTAATGGGTAGCTGCAAAGCTAAAAGTAGTTTCTGAGACGACAAATGACATAGGTCACTTGAAGAATAAAGTATGGCCGCAGACTTTGATTATTTTGCATTTCATATAAATCACCGCAATACTTGTAGGCAGTTTTAAAATATACCAAAGACTTAGATTGGTGTTTCTAAACGTCATAGAATCGGTGATTATCTCAAGTCAGGAATTTTTGTGTATATTATTTAATAATTACTCGTGCGATAAATAATTTTTTGATTGCAAATGGTATCATGCGGTTTAACTTAATTAATAGTCATCTATTTATTAGAGTTATTTTGTTTCATAACCTGAAGGAAATTATTACTCTTCCAGGTGAACCACCAGTTGTCTACCAGTTGAAACTAGACACTGGAAGGCAATTTCCTTCACACGTGTATATATTTGACGAAAAAGGGTCTTCGTGAGTTGATCAATGCAGTCCATTTAGTTGCTTCTCTAAGTGAGTAGTTGCCAAGCTAAATGTAGTTTCCGAATCGACAAATGAAAGACGTCATTTGATGAATAAAGCATGGTCGAAAGCATCTCATATAAATCACTTCAATACTTGTAGACATCTTTAAAATATGTAAAAGACTAGGAGAGTTACGTTTCTAAACGTGTTGTTTTAAAACTAATCGCTATTTACTTTCATTAAACATGGCAATACTTTGTATCATTTTCATTTGATGTTAGTAGAGAATCATTTCATTTAATATATTATATATTCGTTGATAGACTATTATTACTTCCTAAATTCGATATTTTTTATTGATATCTTCTGTGCAATGTACTCCATGCATAAGAAATAGTAGGTAGTTCATCGATTCTATGATATTATCATATTGAAGCATTACATTTCCGAGGCTTTTTGATGTTTACTCTATGATTCTTGATATTAAACGTGCTCATATTTGTTCATTATTTGGCCGTATATAAATTTTATTGCTAGTTAAATAAACTACTCATATAAATTCATTAAATTCTTTAAAAGGTGAATTTTTAATATCTATTATTAACATAAAAGTTGTGATCTCGATGTGAACACCAATCCCATTATATACATACATTTGTCGGTATAAACTAAGCCTTGTATAATTTACGAAAGATATGTGAGTCAGTAGACCGGTTTCGTTTTTATTGTAAAATCTTCATGTACTGTCGGAACTCGTCGCGAACAATAAGTGAAGGGCTCCCATTAAGGATGAAACCGGTCTACTTGTTGAATTAACTACGACTTGTTGCGGAGAACTAATATATATGCTAGTATGTATTAGGTGATGTGAACCTAGTAACAAATTAATTCAATTGTGACCAGAAGGATAAACCAAAGACAGCATAAACGGAAATTATAATCTCATGCACATTCGTTTCGTGCTTGCTGGCGACTCATCAGTAGGAGCTGTTACAAACAGTAGTTAACTGTTATATATTAAATTGAATGATGTCATGCTTACCGAGAAATGTGATAACTGATATCGATCAAGGCCATAGTGTATGGATTTACTGGAGAAACAGGTGTTCAGAAATAGTTGTAATTCTCAATTTCGGTGAACTTTAGCATACATTGATATCCATCAAGTTGGTATCATGTACTGACTCGGCAACCATAGTGTTAGTACCATGTACCCTTTTGGTATTTTAATGTTGGTTTCGGTTACTGACACAATAGCCATAGTGTTAGTATCCTTTACAGACTCGGTATATATATATATATATATATATATATATATATATATATATATATATATATATATATATATATATATATTATATAGTGTGAGTTAGCGTTGAAGTCGCATTGTCGAAGACTTTGTATGATGTTAGCTTCACTATTTCAGGTTTACACATTCGTCTAAGAGATTGTATCGTCCTATCAGCCCATATTCCTCACCCAAATATATAGTGGTTAAAGGGCGTAATACCGGCTCCTACTGATGTGTCGCCAGTAAGCACGAAACGAATGTGCATGAGATTATACTTTCCGTTCATGCTGTCTTTGGTTTATCCTTCTGGTTACAACTGAACTAATTTGTTACTATGTGCGCAACACCTAATACACACTTACTTGATGAATTGCCTTTTCCACATTACACAATATTAAGTTTATACTGACTAATATATAATTATAGATGAATTAGTAATTATATCAAGATCGTAACATTGATTTAAATAATTTTTAATACTGCCCGCGCAACCAAATTTCGCTTAATTTTAATATTTATGCTATATTAGTCGACTTATAAAATCAGTCGTAACATATTTAGTGTTATACCATTTTTACAAGATAAGGCTTGTCTCAGAAATTATTTATGACTTACCTTGCACTGCAATAATTTATTTATGACCGCATGGTTATAACGAAGGCACTGTGAACAAGAGACAATTGCCAAATTACGCACACGCTTTGTGTGTAAAGTTCACAGTTTAGGCGAGGACTGTTACTACTTACAACTTCTATGCATTAAATTGAAAATTCAAACTCTATTTTTGCATTTCGTTTGACTACCGTCTACCCGTTAAATACGTTAATTATATTTTACTTTCTCTACCAAACCTATGACTTTGAGATCGCACTGTACATTTGTGTTAAATTGGTCTGACTTAATTAAATTTGTGGATGGCGCTAAATGCAGGCTCTGAACAATGAATATTTGATAAATTTAAAACACACACGTCAATGATATAGGATTTATTGCTCAAAAAGTGTTAAATTGTGTCTAACATGTTTAAGCAAATACATTTTTTTTCGGTTTTTCCATTGTTGACATGTAGTCAGAAAGAATTTCTTCAAAATCGGTAAATTAATGCTTACCTGAAGTCCAGCTAGACACCGATCAGCGAAATTTACAGAAGCGTCCGATAGCAGCTCAATTGAGTGGAGACAGTTAGCAACAATCAGCGGCTTGAACACATTCAGTTCCAGTTGTCCCTGGGACGCGGCGATTGTGACAGCCATATTGTTGGCCATAACTTGAACACAAACCATCCGAAGTGATTCACACTGTGTCGGGTTCACTTTACCTGTACATTTAAAACAAGAAATTGTGCACAAATATTTTTCTATTATTAGAGCTAATTTTGTTCTCTCTACCTATAGACAAATTGATAATGTAACAAACTCGGAGAACAGCACGCGAGTTAACTGATGGCAAGTCATCCGGGAAGCTATAAGCATTGAAGGCGAAGACCGTAAGCAAGACATGGACCGGTCCAGTTAAGAGGCCACAAGGATTTAAACAGGATAATGTTTCTCTTCATAAGATTTTTCGTTTACACCGGTCTACAATCTTCCAACTGTCAATTCGTTAACTAGATCTGGGTTTGACTACAGACCTCCGATTTTGAACTTCTACTGTTTACACACTTCATAAAGCTAGACAAGATCACATCGTTTGATTATAGATGACAAAGCAGGAAGAATAAACGGCAGAGTGAAATATTATCGTAAAAGCCTCGCGAAATCGATTCAGAAATGATAAAAAATATATATTAGCCACTTAGCACCTGTTCAGAAAATCAACGCTAAATACATTGGAAAATGCTGCGCAAAATTTATTCATAAGGGCCGCGCGAAAACCATTCATAAAAGTAAAACGTAATCTTTTAAGATAAGCTTCAACAAGACTATACAGAGAAACCACGCAAAATATATTCATAGAGGAAACTCAAAATCTACTCCAATAAGATAAGCGAGTAAAATTAAGAAAATCTACGCAAAAGATAGTCAAAAAAGCTACGCGAAATTTCTTCAAAAGATAAATTTTATATCATTTAATAAGAGCTTTACAACAAATCCGTTATAAAAATCGCGCTCAAAATCCATCTGTCAAATTATGCAGTATTTATATTCAAATTCCACGACCCGTACATTTGAAAAGTAGGGCGAAAATTATTCATCAGAATAACGTACTTTCTATTCAGAACACCCGAAAGAATATATTTAGAATGTCCACGCAAAATCTATTAAAAAGCCACGCAAAATTTGTCGCGGAAAGAAACGAGTAATCCACCAATCTTTACAGAAAAGTCCCACTTATATATAATGAAAATCCACGCGAAATCCATTCTTCAAAACTACACAATATAGGTTCTAACAAGCTGTGGAAAGTCTACTTAGAAAAGCCAAACGAAATGATTTCAGAAATTCTACACTAAATCTTTTGCAAACAGCCAAAAAATCTCAAATCGTTCAACGTATATGGTGTGAATGTTTGAAATATTTTTCAATTCAATATTAATTTATTCTGTTTTGGTAGAATTCAGAAACATGCTTCTATAACGAATATTCAAACATCAGTGCAAAGTAAGTAATACGTGAAAAGCAACGATTTTTTGGACCCTGTCAATATGATTTTTAGCATAAGAAAACAATAAAAGATCACATTCAATGACTTTTTTACAATCATAAACAAGGATTATAGGATAATAATTTTTTTCGTGTGTTAAGCATTTATTCTACGATACGCACTTTGAAAACAATCTTAATTAATCAGCCGCTTTTATCAACTGATATACTGGAAAAATAGAACACAAATTAATTTTTTTTTTAATAAACAGACCAAATACATATTACAGATAAATGATATATCGACATATCAACTCAGAAATTCAACAAAACTAAACAGCTAAAATTATCGCATGTGGCCTGAAAGGCTCTATGGGAATTCCACTAAATGTACAACGTTTTGGTTTCACAGTCCTGGACAACTTCTATTTATGACAATCATCTATTAATGTTGAAGAATACTCGAACAACTAGTCTTAATAAAAACTGAAAGTGTGTTGGAGGTATGTCGCATTTTACGCAGGACAAAACGTATTTTTTTATAAACGTATGCGTAATATCAGGTTGGTATGCGTTTCAACAAGCATGAATATACTTTAATCAAGGCTGCGATCTTGATACAAACACCTGATCTATTATGCATATACATTTGTTTTAATAAACTAAGAAATTTATAGTGTAGTAAAGGCGACTGGTTTCATCCTTATTGGAGACTCATCACGTACTGTGCAAAACGTTCCACGAAAAGTGCTTGAACCTGGGCACGTCTGCTTCGAAATTACTTTTCTCAAACCGCTGAGCCACCGTGCCATATAGGCCCCACTAAGGAGAAAGGCTAACTTAGAAACATAAGCTTTTATATAATTGAAAATAGTTTGTAGTTTGCGGCAGGTTACCTCGGTGGTTAGAGCACCAGATTCCGAAGCAGACGTGCCCAGGTTTGAGTCCTATCTAGAGCAAATTCTAGACAGTACGTGATGAGTTCCCAAAAAGAACGAAACCGGTCTACTGGATGAATTTCCTTTTCTAAATTATACAATGCTTAGTTTATACCGACAAATGTTTGCACATAATTGAGCAGGTGTTGATATTAAATCGCAACCTCGAATTAAATTGCTACATTGTATGTGTGACTACTAGGTTGGATATCCGGACTTAACTTTTGTAACATATAATACGAGTTTCATTTTTCTATTTGCTAGTACGTTTGCCAACATTCTTTGAAGGTGATCATATAATGTAAAAAGTTGTCAATAAGTATGCAACCGATTAATTTAATGAGATGAGTATTTATCTGAAATCCACAAACAATATTCAAATCATTGATATCACTAACCGCGAAATAAATGATTGCTTAATTATAAGACACAAGCAACGTTTTTCGCATGATGAACTATATAATTACGACAACAATAACATCTGCTCTGAAATAGAACATTCTACAGACGTACCTCACTATATGCCTTCAGCTTCTGCTATTTTATCGACTCATAATAACGATCAATCTGAATTAATCTTCTTGACATTTATCAAAGTTCTTATAAACGAACTACGTATTGCAGTGCAAATAGGGTCTAGCGGGAAAAAAAATGCTTTGTTCACATTTTTTTAAATTAAAAGACAAATGTAACAAAGTTACGTCTCAATAAACCAAGTAACTTTATTACAAGTTACATTACGACTAATTATTATTTACATAAAATAAACATCTTTACGGAATTTCATCTCTAAAGTCTGATTACGCCATCGAAGATTCTTATTTCATGCAATTTTCAACTACTTTCTAACTTATTTTAATGTACGTTCAATTATTCAGGTGGGTGGTCCTAACTAACGTTTTCTGCCTAAAGTTCCAAATTGCCATTCCTAACATGTCATTATAACACAGATACCTTGCCACGGTGGCAAGAGAAAGTGAATTAAAGCAAAATTATATGATTTAATCATACATATATAGATAAATATATTGTCCATATAGCCATCTTCGTATTTAACTTCATTACTTCTCTTATCATTCACACTAATTAATTATATCGGAATTTATTATTGTAAAAATAAAATGTTCTTATAAATAAGTAATTAGTTGGCATTCAGACTCTGTAAACGCTCATCAAACTAAATTACTCATCAACTTTTATCGTTCTATCTCTGCCTTTTGTTTTATGTGGTGAGTATAGCTCTCTAGTTATCATAGATTTTCGGAGGTTTTTGATTCTACAACCCGTATTATGATCAGCTGACCACATTATTTTAAATAATCAACAAAACATCATTTAAAAAAAATATTAATTCAGTTTTAATTTTGACACCGCCCTTATTTCTTAATATCTTTCATTGAATATTACCCAACCGAAACAAATTCTGAAATGTTTAAATTTCAAAATGGTATGATACGTCTGTGGCGCACTCATTTTCGCAAGTCAGCACTTTACAATATTAGATATATTCTAAACGAATAAAAAAACGGTAAATTCATATTCAGCCAGTTTAGTCTCACTTAGTTGGATGAACGTAACAGTTATGGATATTCACACACACACACACAGACAGACACACATACACACAAAATTGACACGCAATTATCTACTGAAAGGTCAGTCTGAAGTATAAATAATATGGCCAGAAGAAATATTACGCTTGCATCATTTATTTGCTTTGTAAAACTTGTGATGATGGTTCAACTGAAGAAGGCGGCCGATGACGTCATCCGAGGTAGTTTGAAGAAATAACAAAATTAGAATCCGTAATACGTTGGTCAAAAATCAGATCAGGTAATTGGATATAATTGCAGATTTGTATTGAAATATGAAGAATTTCAAAAAAAAGACCTACCTAGAAGTTACATTCATTAAATTGAAGGGCAGAAGAAACATTCAACGACGCAACACTCAACTCACTAACACAAAGTTTCGTACTCAAAATGCATTAACAAAATTATTTACCTGGCATAATGCTGGAACCTGGCTCATTTTCAGGCAATATGAACTCGCCGAAGCCACATCTGGGTCCGGAGGATAATAGAATTATATCATTCGCCAATCTCATCAATGCCCCAGCCAACTGGTTGAAACAGCCACCAGCTAACAGCACCAAGGGATCGTGACTGGCCAGAGCAGCAAACTTGTTCTTGGCCGGTGTAAATGTGAGTTTTGGCGGAATATGCTGGTTAACAAATGTCAAGTCTGTAGTTAGTTTTTTTTGTAAAGCGTACTGGTGAAATTTATGCCGAAAATTTCACATTAATTAATTTTTACTTAACAGTAGAATTACTATTTTCTTTAAAATTAGGCCACATAGGTTAGAAACTGCAGAGTAGTCGGCACCAAAACAGCAGAAATAAGAAATTAATTTGAGGTGTTTAAATCAACAAGCTCTTATGAAATTGTTCTCGGCATTTCTCGATTACGTCTTTACTCACTTATAAATAACAAGTGCTCGGTTAATCTATCCAAATCGATAATTTTAATTGAAGATGCTCATGGAAGAGTCCTAGCTCGAATAAAGAATCTACAACTAAAAGATTTTCCTTCGACAATAGCACAAAATTTTGACATGAATCTTTCACAAACGTATGCCCTATTATGTGGATGATCAATGACAATATCCTTACTTTCATGTTGGTGCAATTAATGGCAGTATTTCGTGCCGAAGTTCTTTTGTGTATCATATCCAAATATCCGAACATTTAGCCTAATCGGGATTGCAGCGTCTGAATTCTAAATGAAATGAAATCACCTGCAGTGTTCTACTGTTTCATTTCTTTTAAATATCCTACAAAAATTAATTATTATTTTGGAGATGCATAAACAAAGTCTATTATATCATTTAGGGCCAGAAAAGTTTCCTACAATTTTTTTCATAGCGCGTCAGTCAGGATTGAATCTATTGCAGCATTAAATAATTATAACTGTTCGCACTGCCCAATGGCATCTCTACTCCTTTACATCTTATGAAAATAACTTGGTTAAGACATTTGATAACTAGAGCGGGATTGTTAATTGCGTGAAAGGTAACAAAAATTATAAAAATCAAATTCAAGTAGACCAGTATTTTAACCAGGATCAATGCATCCCAGATTATAATTTATAATCGATAAACTACTCTACGACAATTCAAACTCCAAGAAAATATCTTTTAAATTCTAAATGTGCCTATTCCCCTTTAAGTTTCATATTCATTGCAAATTAATGGAATGATAGCTTCACAATTTTCATGCAGTCAGAGGTAAAAAGTTTATGCGTTTATGCAACTTTCATACTAGTTATTTTAATAAACAATTATGAGTGGAAGCGCTACGGTTTGCTGTTAGTTAAAAGAATGGGATTAGCACTTATCTCAAATGCGCAAACATTAATCAAATCATTGTTTTCATCGTCCATGCGTTCTATGCTTGCTTAATGGTTAACTCCGCATACAAGTTATGCTCTGAATGCGTAGAACTTTGACATAGAACATTCCAGAGAAGTTCAATTCGTTTGAGACAAATAGCAATGAGAACGATAAATATGACTTACAAAACATTTTATTTGCTAAGCGGTTAAATCCCCGTTAGTCAGTTTGCCATCGTAATCAGATGATGATCATGGAAGTTCAAAATGTATCAGTATGTGGGACTGGCAATTTATATTCTACTTTTTGCCATTGTTTCAAAAACGGAACCATAGCCTGTTTAAACTGTAAAAACTTTATCAGCCTAAGTATCATCTATGCCTCGCAATTAATCATTGCTTATTTGAATAAAATACATAAATTTAGTGAAAGCTGCATAAAAGCTATATTCTAACTGCATAGAAATTGGACAGCTGACATTTCATTGAAGTTCAATGTACGTGAAAATTCTAGAGCTAAAATCAGCATTTTATTTTCAAATCAATTTATTTCTTTGTGATCAAATTTCTGTTAGTCTGATCGCCGTTATGCCCTGATAATCATCATCAAAGCTCGAAAGGTGTCAGTGTGTGTGCTTGTCGGAAGTTTTGTTATTGCGTGATGGTGGTTAAAATAATAGGATTGGTGATTATCTACAGTTTCAGAACTTGATTTAAATAACTGCTTAACGGTTTCGGCATATGTTTATCAATTTATATTTGCAGAATTTTTTAATATTTTCGTCGCATTTGGGGCTCAATTGTTACCTACTCAACCGCATTTTTAGTCTATTTATGGTGTATTTTTTATTTTATATCGTTTAGTTTGCTACACAAAAGTAAAATGTGCTCGACTCTGTGTATTCCTCACATAATATTCTCCTAAACATCCAGAAAGCCCATACTACTTGAAATGATTCCCTCCTACTAACGTTTATCATCTCTCTGCCACGCGATTTAGTCATTTCAAAAACTTCGTCTTGTCCTAATTTAACACCTGTCTTAAGTTTAAGCATAATCAATCCTTTAGCAAAATTCTAGCGTGTTTTACTCATATGCATACACTATAATTTTTAATGCAGATTTTACTGGTATTTTGATCACAGCTGGTATCCGCTATGACAAACTGTCTGGGCTGCATAATCCATCAAATAATCATCTTTGCAAATTGTGGAATTGTTATTCTTCATTTTTAAGTGTCACTTCCCTTTTGTGTAGAGTCAAAATATCTGGCATCTGATGGAGAGGCAAGAGTGTGTCAGGAAAAAAAGCATCAATCTAGTGAATGACACCTAAAAATTCATCGTTTCATAAATAGCCTATTTTTCGCACTATCTAACTGCCCGGCATATTTGCTTAACTGTGGCCAAAGCTTCCTTCCATCTAAGCTATACGTTGCTCTTTCGACTAGATAGCTTCGAAAGCATCAGTATTTTGCTTGTAGCTTCTTGTTGAACTAAAATTTTAACGATCAAACCTTATAATTGCTAAATATAAAATCTAGATATTTATTTTTTAATTCCTTGGATAGATTATTTTAAATATATTTATGGGTCTATATAGAACTATTTCTTATTTATTTCAATTTATTTTAAGATTTATTGTCTTAAATACTCTAGTGCATACCTACAGGAGGCTCTGCTTTCGTGTGCTGCTTTGAATTAATTTCATATGCATTCATATAGGTCCACCCTATACTAAAATCTTTGACAATAACATATTTAATTTTCTCACTTACCTCCCGTCGAGACTAAGTTCGCTCAACACATCTTGGACTATCAATGCGATTGCCACACGGTCTTTCATGCTCAATAAATCTAGTCGAATTTCTCTATTTAATGCTATATTTTGACACTACCATAATTACAAACGATTTTGTTTAGTTTCTTGGTGTATACAAATATATTGAAGCTCTTTCTCATTCTGAAAAGTGGTTCCTATTTTACATATTGTTCAGATGGTTTTTTGTTTATCTGTTTAATGTTTGGCAGCACATACAGGCATTAAAGACAATGATTAACAAAGACCTATCATTTTAAAAAATTTTCACGTTAAACTATCAATTCTATTGCAAGATTTCTATCAAAACTGAACAAAAATACACATCTTAACAAAAGAAATATTTGTTTTTCAAAATTCAGAAACATTTTAAGACGCAAATCTTCATTCTGTTTAAATTAATACAGCAAATTATATTCATTTTTTCATTAAAAGCTCTTTCGATCAATCCATTCATAGTAGAAATAAACAAATTATGAATTCACTATTAAGAGAATTTAAGCACTATTTCTGTTTTGACTATTCTTTGCAAAATATATTTATGTGAGTGTGCTGACCTAAAGTAAAAATCAGATGCTACGATCCGAATAAGATCTAGATTCTACAAACGGACTATTAATTCTGCCCATTTGGATTTTATATTTTCGTACTTTGATACAAAATGGAGAACTCAGAAAAACCTGCGAAATCGGCAGGAAAAAATATTTTTAATCAGACATGGTTAACAAAATTACGAAAATGCATTTTTTTCTATTATAAAACTTTTTTTCGACATTAAATATATCGAACAAAATGAATACAATGGATCACAGCTTTACTCACAAGACTGAATTTATCATTTTAAACTAATTAATTATAAAATATATTTGAATCAAAATTTCGATAAATTCTAATCTGGGTGAACATAAGCCGAAATCAAGCAAACCTATTGCTGAATACCATTTAGTCAAGATTTAAGAAGTTGTCTCGTGAACGTTTTGTAGTATATTTAGCTAATAATGTTATACATTTCTGCAGCATAATAATTAAAATTTAACCTCTGTTCGCCCATAATGGTGATAGCCCGTCGGTTTGTCTTTATTGTTATAGTCGCATTAATTAATAAAATAATTTTAAAAATCGTTCATTGTGTGAGTGGATTGTAAAAGTGTTTGAATAAAGTTTGCAAAGTTGAGAAAAGCACAAATCTCATATAACTTGACCGGTAGTTTTAAAGACAGCTAACGCCAGCCGCACGTTATAATACATTTTGACGTTTCGTGGTACTCATCAAAGCACGACGGCATAGTGACTCACAGAAACGAAACCAAAATGAATATAAGGTAAGAAAAAACAGTTATTTGGCACTTGTACTTAGTATTCTCGTGTATAACGTATCTGACTGATCCCCGTTAGTTAGATTGCTATTGTGCTATGACACTGACCATGGAAATTCGATAGGTGGCAGTACATACAACGGACACTATTTTGCATGTTGTGCAATTTTGTAAATAAAATCAATGTCGTGTTTACTTCCAGTTTGAAAACTTCATTTACCGATTTTCCATCAACACCTGTGCAATCAATAAAAGTTTAATTTTATACGAAGTACATTTGGTAAAAGGTCAAAATATGGCCTATTTCGTAACTTAAATAACGTTGCTCAGTCTAAATTTCCAAGCAGATGCAATGTATATGAGACTGTTAAAGGTAAGATCCGCAAATCTGAATTTTCATACATTATATATACATTGAAATGGGATCCTCAAAACTCAGTTTGCCTTCATACATTGCTGGTGAGTATAGAAAGTCTAAACGCATCGGTACGTGTGATTGTCAGTAGTTTTGCTATGTTGTGTTTCTAATTAAATGAAATGGGAATGGTCTTTATCTCAAATTGGTAAACTAAATTTAAGAAAATAAATAAGTCTGTTTTCTAGCTAGGCTGTGTGTTATTACTATGTATTTTATTTAAAACTTTCTATAATGTGTCACGGAATTTCATGAAGTGAATTCCGTCTGATTCATTATGATTTTGGACTACAGCTTACTTAAATTCTTTATATGTACGTTTCTCTCTTTAGCCTTTTATGGCAATAAACATATCGCACATGATAGATGCTAGTTTTTTTTTAAATCTCAATTTGTTAAGTTATATAAGAATTTATTCGTTTAAGCGTAACTTATTTATAAATTTTCTTCTTGCAAATATTCATTTTGCGTTTTTTTCTATTGTGCCAATTGCAATCAAGGTGATTTTGCACTATCCAGATGGTTAATGTGCCAGGTGAATGTAATGGATTTATTTCAGTACAGCTTGGAGTGCAGTTACGCTAATATCAATGGATTGCGTAAATAAATTACAATCTAAATCCCTTTGAATGAGAAACGCTAGGTCACTATTACTGCTGTCAAACTTAACGACAGAAAGTTCAAGGAAACATTGCTGGATGGATTCAGAAATGTTGAAATAAGTGTAAGAAAAGCTAAACTACATTTGTATATCAGTATCAAGGTTATTGAGTAGTTTACTTTTGAACAGTCATTGTATGGACATTGCCTAGAATTCTTCGTAGCGTGGTCCAGATATTGCGGCTCCAATGAACTGTATTTCTTTGGTGATGATTCCCATTTTTATTAAATAAGTTAAAAATAACGAGGATAGTTTAGTTTTTCATTATCTTACATTTTGTATAGTAGACAAAGATGGGGAACTGTAATTTCTTTAATTATCTATATTCGATGACTAAAATCACTATAATTATAGAAAATTTCATCTTTAGCAATTTTAAAGCAACGTATGGTTTATTTTCAATAAATAATAATAAAAGCTACAATTAATTTTAATTGACCCACCTTTAAATAAGTCCGACAATAGAGTCAAATGGCCCACATGGATAAACATTATTTCAGTTTTCATTAGAAACAGCTTTGTCACGTATGAATAATAAATGACTGTGAATACAAATAATTACTTAAAACAATCTAATATATATATATATACTTTTCTCAGTATAAAGTAAGATTTGTATAATGTCGAACAGGAAATTTATCCATTAGACCCATTTTGACTTTATTGAGAACTCCTTAGGTACTCTCCGTAATTTTGACACGAACGAGGCTTGAACACTGGCGCGACAGCTTTGGAGTCTAATTAAAAGAACATTGTTTACGCGGGTGGTGATAACAATTATTATAATCAAGGTTGCGATCTTGATATAAACACCTGACCCATTAAATACTTACATATGTCAGCATAAACTAAGACCAGCAAGTGTGAAGAGGTGACCATCCAGTAGAGTGAGTTGTTCTTATTAGGTTTCGATAGATTCGTCGCGGATACACTGAGCATTGCCCGCTTCGGATCCGGTGCCCCAACCAGGATGGCCTGCGGTTGTATGCATCGTGATTCCGAAGCAGACGTGCCCAGGTTCGAGTCTTGTCCGCGGCAAATTCTGGCCAGTACTTGATGAGTTCCCAATAAGGACGAAACCGGTCTACTGGATGAATTGCCTTTTCTACACTATACAATTCGTAGTTTATACTGACATATGTAAGTAATTAATGGGTCAGGTGTTTATATCAAGATCGGAACCTTGATTATAATAATTGCTTTGGAGTCTGTCATTGAAACTAATGCGGCACCCCGCCGCACGCTAAACACAATTTTCAACTATATACTACTTAATTTTTTGGACTAGCCATTCCTTCAGGTGGACCATGTATGACAACTTTTTTAGACCTAAAGATCCAACTAGTCACCCTCAATCTGTCATTATATAGCATATACGATACTATCCGCATCGGTGATAACCACCATTTAAATCAAGGTTGCGAGCATTGTACTGTGTGTTTGATTAGAAGCCTGATGATGGTACTGGAAGAAATTGGACCGAAACGAGCCAGTCAACAAAGAATAGGTTGTACCCCAAGTACAGTACTCTTAGTAAGAATGATTTTGAAGCCTTCAAGGAGAGAAGGGACGAGTCAACACCCAGCCACCACGAAGATGAAACCAATGCATACATGCAAATGGGGATCAATCGGGTGTTCGCAAAACTGATAGTAAAAATCCACTACCCGCGAAAAAACCGTTGATACCCTAAATGTGCTTATCGCACTGCGCAAATCCATAGAACAACATTCAAGAGTCAATAAAACTGTTTGAAAATCAAAATTATCATAGGAAATATGCTAGAGAAATCCACGCAGTCCATTATATATGAGCTCCAAATGGACACATCCGACATCTCTGTCAACAAGTTTCACCACTAAATAGACCCAAATAGGCTATTAGTTTATAATAACAAAGACATGAATTCTCAAGATATACTGGGTAAAATGCAAAAAAAAAATTTTTTTTTGTTATCAAAATCCAAAACGCTAAGTGAATTCAAAGAATTTAGACTAATTTTTAACCCTTGAGCACTCACTAAAGTGCTGAACAATGCCATCTTTGAACGCTTCGAACGGAAGTTTAAGTCAAACGACCCACATCGGCATGAATTTACCTAAATTCGATCATGTCCAGCAAACATTATCACGCTGCTAAATGAAGTTCAAAATACTCTATCCCTGAGAAGCAATGCCGCTGATATACTTACAGACATCTCACAAGGTTAACGAAGGAGTTCATTATTGACATAGCCTTGGAGGAAATACCAGTATCCGGATGCACTTGACGTAGCACCTTGTAGATATAGATGGTATAAGATTCTTTCCTCCTCCTGCGCTTATTCCTCTTGTCAGTCTTCGGCCGCTTAATCTTGGCAGCCTTCTTCGCAGCTTTACCAGAAACAACCTTCGGCGGCATTAAGTATCGCTCTGCAATATAATCATGCTGCCGAATGTTGTGTCTGGTAAAGCTGCGAAGAAGGCTGCTTAGATTAAGCGGCCGAAGACTGATAAGAGGAATAAGTGCAGGAGGAGGAAAGAATCTTATGCCATCTATATCTACAAGGTGCTACATCAAGTGAATCCGGATACTGGTATTTCCTCCAAGACTATGTCAATAATGAACTCCTTCGTTAATGATATTTTTGAGTGCATTGTCGCAGAGGCCAGCAGACTTTCACACTATTTCTAAAGGTTTTCGTACAATATTTATAAAACCAATTGTTAGAGAAATTTCCAATCTAAACCTTATCACAAACACACTGGACTTCATACTTAAATATTTACCACACAGGTAATTCTTCATCCCACTTGACGGTATACTATCTCTTCCGTTGTCTACTAATGCTAAACATTTACAGATTTCAAAACTAGAAGCTCATTTCTTAAAAGTTGAATTCCTTCAGCTAAAACGCACAATTAAACCGAGTCAAATTGTCAAGTATGTGGATGATTTCAGAAAAGATTATCTAATCATAAAAATATGTCAAGCCAAATCGCAGAAAAATAGTCAAGAAGACCTAAAAGCATCTATTGTATACTTGGAGACATGACTTCAAATGAACACATCTAAATCAGCATTCTTAAAATTTAATGAGAATGCCTTGCTCACAAATGACATATTATACGTAGGAAAAATAACTTCTCAAAAAGACATAACAAAATATCTAGAAGTAATTCATACAAATATACTATGTCACAAAAGCCAATTATTTAATCAAGCTGATACCGAGACAGACCTAGAAAGTTGAATCGAGTTTTATTCTTTTCAGGACATATATATGACCTGTCCCTCAATAAGCAATCATTATTTGGAACACATAATACAATTCACTACCCGAAAAATTAGAATTCGTGGAATACTTTCTAACTAACGTACTATAATTCGTCTTATCAAAAAACGCTCGTTCAACATAGCCTTCTACCGCTATTGTTCGGAAGAACATTAACATATTTAATAGAATTACATAACTATATTTCAAAACTAAATCTACGAACATTTAAGACTTATTCAAGTTGCAGGTCCATGGAAAATTAATCTTCTTCGATTTTACAAATTAGTTATAAGTGTGCTTCTACTCTTAAGGCTCGTCTCATAATACAAACGATTGCGTAGCAAAACAAGCAACTAGCATCCTGATACATTTAAACATGCCATATGCGATACATTCATTGATCAATCTAGACAACATCGCATAAATGCGATAATTGAAAATCAATGTTTGAATTCAAAAAGGATATAACCGTAACCCAGTCATTTCTATTAAATATTAAATATTTTCTCCCCGCCGAGGTACAAGTAAATATGATATGAACAATATTAAATGCATCGATTCCAATGCAAGTGCTACGGATAATCTCGTCAGTACGTGAAAAGCTACATTGCTTGTACAAAATCCTCTAAGTAGTACCTGAACTTAGTCTTCACAATTCAGAGCTTACCAATGTCAAACCAATATGACATTGTTCTTGAAATCACGTTTGCAAGCTTTAAGTAAACACCTATCCAATTGTATCCAACCAGTTGTCGAACAACATAGCAAAGCTACCGCCAGCCACACGTACTGACGTGTTTTGACCATCCACAATCATCATCAGAGTACGACGACAAATTGATTAGCGAGCATCAAACCGTAATAAATATGTATGGAAAGCAAAATTTAATATGTGGCTGTCACCTCTAATAGTCTCGGATCTTTGGCTCTTCACTCTATCCATGTCTCAATAATTTTATGACTTATTTAATACACTTTATCTACCAAAATCAAGATTTTTATTTCATTTGGTAATCCGAAAGCTAAGGAACACGTTTACTTTACTCGTCTTTGGATTTTCACGTATAAAGTCCAATTCTAGGTCAATTGCGGACCAGCGTAATATTCAGGCGTATACTTCTTTTTGTCTGTAAACAAGGACGCTATTGGCTGAAATTCGAATCTGTATTGACATGGATACAGGTCTCAGATATGAGGACATTAAGAGAGAGATCGGGATACGTGTAGAAATTAGTATGAGGGGTTCATTTGACCGGTCTGAAATGTAATCCACAATAGACTATTCCAAGTACAACAGACCTAATGAAGTTTTTACATTCAGACGGGTACGACTCTAGCAGCTGAGAGGTTAACGCTGGTTTTTAGGCCCCAAGACTTTACAAAATTTAGCGTCCGCGCCCGGAATCCGCTTACGAGGAAATCTAAAGGAGTCAACGACCACGCTGTTCTCATACTCAGTTGGACATTTGTCATAAATGACCTTATAAGCAATACCAGCACATGGAATTCAGAAATGAAAGAAATCTTCGACCCTTGCAGGTCAAAATCAATGATACCATCCGCTTGTTAGTGGATTCGAGTAAATTTTTAAGTGTTAGTTAAGGTTAGGTCAGTATTTCAAGGCCTATATATGGTTAGTAAGCTTATGAATGAGCATTGTTATGAATTATTGGGTGGCCCATGTGAATTTTAGTTGAGGCAACAGAAATATGGCAAGCTAGGAATGCGTTTTGATGAGAGCTGTCTCTTCAAACAGTTAGAAAAGCACATGTAAATCGGCAGCGCATCCTATTAGAGTGTTCCATAAATGAGCAAACTAAAGTTTTCCTTAAGTTCTGGCACAAACAATTCAATTAAACATGAGAACACTTACGTAACCGGCGAATAGTAAAATCCGTTTCTGCAAAGATCTAAAGGAAGATATCGGAGTCAATATCAAACAATTGCGCATACAAGATGTGTTCACCTACCCAATTATCTGTTTGAGACAGATGCGGACATGACCTTAGTGTCATCAGACATAATTTAAATATACTGACACACATTTTAGTAGCAATTATGACCTGCGTATGGTAGCCCTATGAGAGTCGAGGGATGAATTAGTTGTTCACGAAATAAGGGCAAAAAATCTTCCTTCAAGAGAAAGTTTCTGGTCGCCATTGGGAATAAAACCTTTAATAAATCCTCAAACTATGTCTAGAGGAATAGAAAATGGATATAAAAATTAATAAGGGACTGTTTGAATATTGTGGAGTTCATTTTGTTATTCTCAATCGTTTGGTTCATCATTAAGCTGAGGAAATAGTGAGACACATAGATTTTTTTCACACCATACAGCATAGGGCGCAATAACAAAGCATAAACGTACATTCTGCCGTAGAGAAATTCTAGTGACTGCCTGGTGGCAAGTCTGTATGTAGATCTACGGATAAAATAAGAGATTTACATAGTCTTTGTACAGTGTGAATGGCAATATTTGACCAGAATAGAGTGTAGTTAGACTGGTTTGGGGGCGTTTTTATGAAATATAGTGTATCCTCTGGCTCCAACCTAGATCAAAAGTGGTAGATCTAATTGTCTAGTTGCAGATGTGTATTCACCCTTTGTTTTGAAACAGACGTTTAAGATCGGCCTAAGTAAGTTGATTAACAATTTGCGCAAGTATATTCGTTAATAATATTTGAGGTTGACATTAACGGCTGTTTCTCGTTTATTGCTGCTAAAAGTAAATTAATTTCCTTAAGTAACACTCGTAGTTTAACCGCGCTTGATGTTGTGGAGGAAGATAAATCCTCCGTCAAATATAAAGTAACATTAACTGATAAATTTAAACCACCATGGCGGATTGTAACGAATTTTATTTAAAAAGAGTTTTTTCTTTCCAGAACATTCTTGGTTTAAATACTTGACTTTGAATTGTGCGCCATTTTCAGTTTTCGAGAGTCACGTTCCTCGACTGGTTGTATCATCTGTTGGTCTGCTGCAATTTTCAAATTTTTCTTTATTAAAACGGATAAATCTTCACAATATATTTCTGCTAAAACTGTCTTACATTTTGTTATTGAAGCACACATAGAAGGGACGTTCTGGAACAGGTAATTTGATTATTCTGTTGTTCACGTATATCTCCTTCCAGATTATTTGTTTGGGAGTTTGAGCGAGACAGCTTTCGCATTCCGATTGCCTAACGTTAATTGTCGATTTAATAATTAAACCAACCAGACATGTATGTTGATATTAAATTTATCAGTTAATGTTACCTTATATTTGGCGGAGAATTTATCTTCCTCCACAATGTGCGTAATAATGCAGCTTTAAATTTATTTTGTGCAGTGTGGAAGAATCCATCCCTCTAAAATGGCATTTTGAGTAAATTGCATTATTTTTTATCTTCTCTTGATTTTCTCTTTTAAAAAACTGATTCTATCAAATGTCGTTTATAATTTGTTGCTTTAGTATTTTCGTCAACATTGCAATTTGGACTGTCATTTAGCAATTCTTGAATAACAGCTGCAAAATCTTAATATTATATATTTAATACGCGCAAAACTGTTCTAATATAAATACTGTGTATACCAGGTTAGTTTACTGTAAATTTTTGAAAATCCAATTTGCCATTAACATCTGTTTTTGCTAATTCACACAAATAGGCAGATAATCAACTTTCTCGTGCATTGACGTTAAACTGATAATTTTATGCGCTATATTTAAACGTTCAAGCAGTGTTCATGATATCTACCTGCTTTTAAAACTAAGAATATTTCATAAACATAACACGTGAATGAGATTGATATATGTGTGATTGACTTATCTCAAATTTCAATAGACCATTTGACAATCGGAGCACTATCGATGGGCAGAAAATATGGAATTTATCGTCTAAATAAAAGCAGTATTGATTTTTAGGCAGTATTTTAATTCTTATTTGCAAAAACAGCCGACGTATATCATACGAGCTTTGATTGTAAGAACCGGTTTAAAGCTCTTCTTTTAGTGATCAAACTGCAAATCTGAAATCACTTAAATGCGCGGAGTGGTATGCATACACATAGCAAATATTAAATACGTTAAATGATATCATCATATATGCATGCATCAAAATAATACGCGCTAATAAAGGCGAAGCTATTATTATAATGGACAAATCGGACTATATATGAAAGTTAGAGAACGTGAAAATGACAAAACAAAATTCACTAATCTGTACAATACATCGGAATGTAATAAATGAAATAAAAATCTTAGCACATGCCGGGTTAATTGATAAGGCCTTTGCACAGATAAATCAACCAGTTGGATCATCTACACCAACAATGTATGAACTATCAAAACACACCAAAAAAGTTGTACTATTAGACATATATAATCAATGGTCAATATTCCGTTTTATACTTTTGAAAAATGGTTAGTTTGTATAATGAAACCAATGTGAAAACTACTACTACTTTGAGTTTCTTAACAGGATTAAATATAGAAATATTAAAAACAAAGTTCTGGCTTCTTTTGATGTTACGTCTTCTTTTAAGTACGTTTGAATCAAAGAAACCATTGATATTAATTTGAAGCGATAGTCCAAAACGTATGATACTCTCCGGTCCTTGATCATGTTCTTTGCAAGCTTATGTTGGTATGCCCGAAAAATGAAAGTTTCGTTTACATGGAAGCATCCATAAACAGGTTGATAGAATGGCAATGAGCAGCTCTCTATCTCCAGGGTTAGCTGAGACTTTCCTTAAAACACATCAATAAAGTGTTACGTTAGTAAACGCACACAATACATAGATTATGATGGTGGTATTTTCCTTGTTCTTAAAAGTAGATTGCAATCACGAACATTGTTTCAAAGTTTCAATAGAGCGTATTGACATAGCAGTTTCACGTCTGAGCATATAGAAAGACAGTTTTCTGTCTCTCTTTTATTAACTACCAAAGAAAGACACTAATGACAAATTTAATAGAACAATTTACCAGGAACCAACCTTATTTGAATAGTATTTGCATTATAGCAGGTTCGTGTCTTTTGAATAAAAATTATAAACAGTTCGTGGCTGTTTTTGAAGAACTGGCAGATTGGTTAGTCAAGGATTAAAAGGTGAAGAACAAACTAAAACAACATACTGTCAAATGCCTGATGAGTATCCTAGACATTTGTCTGAGTATAATATTAAATAAAGAAATCTTTTTAAATATACGTATTTAAGATAAGATAAGATAGTAAATTACCCGAAAACCCGATTGAAGGGAGATGGTGTAACTCACACAGCACAGAAGAAATTTGACGCGCAATTAACACGCCAATTTAATACAGCTAAACTACGAATGTCATTTAAGTAACACTACTATCTGTACCAAAAATTAAAGAGAAACGGTCTTTAATGTCCATGTTAAATATTATTTACAAATTAACATGTGCCAGTTGTCAATCTACTTACGTAGGCCGTTCGACTAGACGGCTAATTACTCGAATTAAGGAACATTGAAACTCAACTGTCTGTTTCAAATCAAATATTAATAGTTTCTGGAAAATACTTTGTTTAAAGCCTTCCTTATATTTTTATTGTTCGTTCGAGTTAGTTCTTAGTTATGGTATTATTGTTTTGGCATGCAACTTGTGTTGTTGAGGACAAGGTTGACGTTCTGGTACATAATTTTCTTCAGGACTTAAAAAAATACAATAAAATGACAATACATTAAGTCTATTGAAGAAATGCATTTTTATTCAATGCAAGAATCGGGAAGCCAAGAAATAAATTTATTTAACTCAGTTATTTCTTTGCAGATATATATTTGCACTTTATGTCGATTACAGATCCGCATACGATTTTGACGCATACTACTTCTGATTTGCCAATTAGGAAATCCTTGTTTGAAAGTCTTCCTTTTATAAACATGGATGTCAGTCCTAAATAGTGAGAGGTTTCGGATCATGAATAAGTTACTTGGAGATGTTCAGCGGATCTGTCAAAATGTCTTTCGCAATTGACCATTTCAAAAACGATAGACCCAGCTTGTTCACATACTATGACTAGTAGGCAGCAAATATCTGATACTTTCTTGACAAAGTATATAGGCAACGATCCTCTATTATCCTAACATGTTTAATTAATTACATTTAATTGGGAAAAATATTAATTGCAATTCGGATCATTAGTAAATTTTCTTCTATTCTAACTTTTATCATATTTTTAGAATCTTACATTCTCCAGTTTTGCAACCATTTCCGTAAGGCATTCACATATTTCGACGTCGAATTGAGGGGGTGCATTGAGTCCCGTGCCAACTGCAGTTCCGCCGATAGCCAACTCGCAAAGATTTGGTAACTGTTTATCAATAAATTCTATTCCAGCGGATAATTGAGCTATATATCCACTTACTTCTTGGCCTACAGTTATTGGTACGGCATCCTGTAATTATGAGTTAACCAATTGTTAAAAGAAAAATACTTACCTGCATATGAGTTCTTCCTATTTTAACAAGCATACCAAATTTAGAAATCAGGTCTTCTAGAGCAGACACCAATTTAATCAAAGCGGGTCTCAGATTTTTCTTCAAATTTAAAGCGATAGCTATATTCATTGCAGTCGGGAAAATATCGTTTGAACTCTAACTTTAACAAAAGAATCAATACCTGCGAGCAGTTTACATGATCATTCGGATGAACACAGAATTTATCTCCTTTTTTACTACCAAGAAGTTCTGATGCACGATTTGCAATTACTTCATTTACGTTCATGTTTGTCTGTGTTCCAGAACCGGTCTGCCAAATGACAAGAGGAAATTCAGAATCGTAATTTCCAGCGTTTATTTCTTGGCATGCATTTGCAATAGCAACTGCCATTTCTTCGCATATTTTCCCTCTTTTTGCATTTATAATACTTGCACAATGCTTAATGTAAGTCAATGCGTAAACGACGGACAACTGATGTATTTATAATATAAAAGCTTACGGGCATTTTATCTTTTTTGGCGCAAATATTAAAATTTCGCCTTGATCGTTCTGTTTGAACGCCATAATACCTCTCCACGGGTATCTCAATAGTGCCCAAGGTGTCCTCTTCTATACGCTGCATATCGAAAATGCATCAGTACATTATATTTACGCGTGCAAGTAAAACAAATTATTTAAAAATTGAACTGAAAATACTTATTACAACGAATCTTAATGCGGGATAGACAGGTATACTTTGCACAATATGATTTTGACATATATGGGCGGTATTGTTAGACCAGCATTATGGTCATAAATAGAACATCTGACAATATTTCCATAATTATTAGTGTACGGCTCAAAATAATTCGCCGACATATTGCCTAAATGAAATTCAAATTTAGTTACGCAGTACCAATTAAAAAATTGAAATTGGCCGTTAACTAATTGTGTGCGACCTTGCGCCTGCACAAGTATATAAACACAGTGCATTTGCTGTGTGATTTTATAATAAGTAACAATTTTGACTTTATTATTTTATCTGAAACCTGGCTGAACAAGAACATTGAAAACTATGAATTTGACATTCCTCATTATTTTCTATTTAGGAAAGACAGATCACTGGATAAAAGAGGTGGAGGAATACTTATTTATAGCAAATCGATATTAAATGCAACAGTGTTACATACCAGCGAATATAATACTGTCATTGATTTTTTAACTATACAAATAGATAACCTAATTTTAACCGCGGTTTACAGACAGCCGTATGCTAATTTACATGATGATCAAATGTTTACCAATTTCTTTCAATCTATTTTCGACTGCCATGGCAATATTGTTGTGGTAGGAGATTTTAATAAGGTGCATTACTGTGAATTAATCAATCTTTTTTCTAATCATGATCTTAAGCAGATTATAAAGGAACCAACTAGAGGTTAGGAATGCTTAGATCGATGGTTGAAGCGTGCGCACAGTTATGATGTTGTAAATTACTTCAAAGAATTGGATCATAAACAAATTATTTTACAATGGAACCTTTTGAGTAGCAAAACACAGAAACATAAATTTGAAAATGCACACGTGCAATGTTCCAGAATCAACTGGAATCTTTTTAGAGAATTAAGCTTATCAATTGATTATGAATGTTTTTTTTTATCATGAACAATGACGAATTTGTTTCTTCTGTTTCATTGTTATTATCTGATATATTTATGGCATCTACATTTACGGATGTTATACCAAAGCGAATCAATAGGAAGTTATGTAAGCTAAGAATCAAACGAGATAATATAATGAAATGTAGTCGTATCAAAAGTATTAAAAAATGAGGTTAGATATAATCGATAAAGAAATTAATTCATCACTGCTGATAATCCGTCAAAGATCAGAGAGAATTATTTTGGCCAAACTGAAGAGTAATCCTAGACTAGGATGCAAACTCCTCACAGACTACAGTAAATATAAGGAAAAATTAGACCTTATATTACATGTGGGTAAAACTGATTATGAATTTCTCTGTGAATTGGATGAAGTATTTGGCAACTTGTTATGTAATCCGCAGAAGGAAAGCAATTTTATTGATCTAACGGATCCTTCGGGAAACCAGGATCTAGGACTTGTTATTGACAGTGATGCATTGATAGAATTAATGTTAAAAATAAAATCAAAAAAACAAAAAGATCACCTTGGTATATCGATTGATAACCTACTTCAATTACCCTTAAATTTTATGAATGCGCTCTGCAATTTTATAAATAGAATTTTGAAGAGTGGGATATTACCAATCGATATACTAACAATAGTAGCTAAACCTTTGCCTAAAGTAAGTAAACCAACGTGTGCCAGTGATTACAGATTAATCTCTATTATTCCCTCGTTTTTGAAGATAATAGAACGATTAATACTTGATCATTTAGAACGTATGCTGCCGGCTGATTTCGATATATGCCAACATGGCTTTACGAAAGACAGGTCGACAACTACTAATATGCTGTCTATGTGGAAACATGTAATTACATTAGATGAGAAAAAGTTAGATGTATTAATTGTATTCATAGATATCTCAAAGCTTTTGACTCTATATCTTTTGATGCTATTTTGAATGCGATTAATTTATTGAATATTGATCCGAATATTTTTTTGATTACTTAGATACTATTTATATAATCGAAGAATGAGTATTCAAGTAAACGATTTGATATCTAAATCGAAAAGGGTAACAAGTGAAGTTCCACAGGGATCAAGTTTGGGGCCAATTTTATTTAAAATTGTATTTGCACATTTGGAAACTAAAATCACTAACGGTCGAGTTTGCAAACTTGCTGATGCTTTGAAAATAATCTTTCCTATTGATCCAAATAATGTCGAATTCTCCAAAATAATGTGACACTAGATTTGTATGAATTAAGTAGTTATTTGTTAACACTAGGGCTGAGAATAAACAGTAAAAAGACGAGAGCTTTAAAAATATCTAACAGAACAGAATTTAATTATGTTTATTTTCATGATGCTGAGATTAATGATGTTTTTGAGATTAAACTTATGCAAGAAATTAAGGTTTAAGGCATAACTATTCATTGTACGGCTTCTGCTGAGAGACATATTGAAAGGATAGTAGGCACTGCCAAGAACAGATGGGCACTAATAAATAGAAATATTTTATCGAGTGAAATAAAATATAAAATGTTTATAATTTGGATAAAACCGATATTAGAATATGCTGCTGCTACTTGGAATCCTTTAACAAAGGGTTTGTCTAATAAGATAGAAGTTGTACAAAGAAAAGTTGTGAAACAAATAAGTCCTATCTCCTGCACTATATATGCCACTAGATTACAGTTTGTATCACTGCATCCTTTATGGTTTCGGAGAATGTGCTATTGCATAAAAGCTTTACATTCGAACCAGTGGTCTGGTGCCTATATGAATCCTATAAGAAAGAGTTATGAAATTGGAACTAGATCTGGTCATTTTGCAATATCTCCACCATTGGTGGGGAATGTTGCGGGCAAGCTATTCTTTTTTTCAAAAATTTACAAAATTTACAATCAATTGCCAAAGGGGCTTAGAGAAACGCCTCCAACTAAAATGTCTTTAAAATTTTTATCTACCGAACTAGAAAAAGTGTTTAATCCTGCTGATATTTTTAATTTTGATTAGGATAATAATTTCTCATGGTTAAATAAAATACAGGATTAATTGTTTTTCAGCAACATAATTTCTCGAGATTCTATCTTCAAATTTTGTATTATTAAAACTAAAATATTACGCATTATATCATCTTGTTACTCAACAATGCACACAACCAATTATTAGTCATAGTTGCCTTTTTTTCTTATAAATGTTATACTCGAATTATAACTTAAATTTTCCTAATTTTGATGAAGAATCTATCACTGTTTACAGCTGATCTTTCTGATGCTGATAAATTGTACAGTACAACTAATTGCACATATATATGTGATGTAATATCTTTTTACATTGTACATTTTCTAATTTTATTATTTGATGGAACATGTGTGGTTTGAATCCAAATAAAGATATTCTATTCTATTCTATTCTATTCTATTCTATTCTATTCTATTCTATTCTATTCTTATCTTTTCGATTCTATTATATTATATTCTCTTCCATTCTATTCTGTTCTATTCTATTCCACTCTATTCTATACTATTCCATTCTATTCTATTCTACTCTGTTCTATTCTATTCTATTCTATTCTATTCTATTCTATAACATATGCTTCTAAATTTACAATTGAGGCCAGTTTGGAACATGAGGTTTATAGATTTCTGAGGCCTATAGATGTTTATTCGTGTAATCTGCAACCAGAAGAAACAAAATACGACACATACGTTTGAGAATTCATCGCCATCCATGAAGAAGTGCGCCACTTCATCAGCATTATTTGCAGCAGCAGAATTGATTTTTTACAGATAATGCGCCATTAGTTAGCGTATTAAGAAACGTGACTTCAAATGTCGCAAAGTACCCTGCCAGAGCAGAAAGCTGTCACATCCGAGCGAATGGCAGTTCGACATCTTTCATGCTAATGGCGAACAAAATATAATTACAAACGCATTTTCCAGGCCAGAAGTCTTGCTACAACCACATTTGCTTCTCCATTTACAGTCATCTCCGTGACTCTCAGTGAACCTGCAATCACACCATCCCTCCTGTGAACAGAACATCGCGGTGGCACTCATATTCAATGATCACTATCTCGTCAATCCACCACGTTCGTGTGTCGACTTTGGAATGGTTTGCTCATTGTTTACTTCACGGGTTCACAGCCCAACAAATCAGTTCTGCCTACCAGCCTTTAGAGAAAGTTTTTCGACTGCACCAACTCTATTTCTCACCTAGGTAGTAAACGACCGTCAAGCTTCTTACAGATCGTGTCTGAGGTCATAGACTCAGGCAGAACGGTAAGTGAAGTGCCTCCGAATGTGCATTATATCAGAAAAACATGATCATCCGGAACATTCATTCTAAGTTGGAAAATTTCTCAAATATTTCATTCTTAGCTATCGTCCACATCAGCATAGTTTAACTGACTCAGGTTCAAGGTTTTAGCTACCTTTTAACTTTGACTGATAGATTTACGCAATGGCCTACGGCTTTACCTCTTGACACCACTACTGCAGATGAAGTCACTAATGGTTTTATCTTTGCATGGATAGTAAATTATGGTGTTCCAAACGAGGTCAATACTGATAGAAGTACTTGCTGCTCATCTGATCGTTTCAAAATTACCTTGCGGTTCATAGGATGCACTTTACGCAAGACGCCTGCCTACCACCCTCAATATAACGGTATGTTAGAAAAAAATTCATTTTAAACTCCGAGCAGCTTCAGCATCTTTGTCTATTAATGACAACTGTGTCGATGCATTACCTTTAATCCTACCTGCTATGCGTCCCCGTATATGCGGATCTATTAGAACGTCTTATATGGCATGGAGCAACGCCTGCCTAGTCAGTTCTCACGTATACAACCCACAGAGGATGACCCACAAGTTGAAGCTTCTCAACTTTGACTTCATTTGGATAACATGTCTGCCCAGCAATCGAGAAAGGCTTGTCGGCCAATCTTCGTTCATCCACAACTCCACAACTCCACAACTGAAAGAAAGTAATTTTTCGTAACGATGCTGTCGTTGCATTATTGCAACACAGGTTTCGCGGTCCTTACCCGATTTTGTTCAGGCAGCCTAAATACTTTATTGTCATGCAAGATACGGCACTTACATCGGTAAGCATAGACAGGTTGAAACCTTTTATCTAGCCCCCTGATTCTTGCGATATACTACCTTCTTCATTCGTTTCAGGCTCTACATGCCTACAATCTCAACCTAGTAATAAATTGCTTAGCATTACGTGTAGCTCATAGAAATGTTCCCATTAATTTTTCATTATTCTGCGTATCAAATATTAACTTTATGCGCACCAATTTCGCCCTAATTTACCTTACTTGATTACCTTGTTGATTCACATGATCTATTATTTTTCTAATACTCTCATTTCTCACGTGATATAACTTTCCGTTCTTAGCTAAAAGTTGCGTGGCGTCTGTGAACAGTTCTTCGGTTTTATGCCATTTCTGTGGCAATTTTCGCGTTTGCTTTCGTTCTTATCATTTGATTTTCATTTATTTTTTATACACCGTACTGTTGCACCGTATTGCTTACGCCTGAGCCCTCACTTGCTAATTATGATATGACCAGAAATTTAGATTCAACGTTTTGAATAGCAGCACTAATAAGTCACCGATTTTATATCATAGTATAGGACATTGTTATGCATATCGCAAATTTATCAGTTACACATTACAAATTAATTAACGAATATCATGGACGGCAACGTCATCATTGACAGCGATCCAGACTGCCCAGGTTACAAATTAAACCTTGCAAATTTAGTGGAAATCTACTCTTCAAATTCACGCTGCGGCTCTCAACACCTAGCAATCTGCTTTATTTCGCTTCACGTTGTATAACGGGCGACTAAAAATAACAATATGTGTAGCATTTAATAGTTTTTGTTTGGCATCATGTCATTGTTGAAGCAATTAACGAGTATAAGCCAACCCAGAATTACTATATATTTTTGACTAATTATGACTGCGTTATAACTCTGCCTTACATTACTAATCAAGCCTTGCGAATATGATTTTTTTAATTTTTTACCTATTTTCCCAGAGGAAAGTGATGTAACGGATCAGTTTAATTCGCCGAAATATTGTCAAAAATAAATTCAAATTTTAATAAGCTGGACCAATGAGAACGCGCAAAGCTTCAATTAACTATTAGCATGCAACTTTGCATCTATATAATAACGAAGCATTTCTCACGCAAAACACTCTGCGCTCTGCTAGATACGTGTGACTGCTGTCAATTTCTTGGCCGCGCGTTTACCACGTTTTGTCATTGATTCAGCTAGTGTTCAGTCGCGCCAATATGCTTGTTGCTGCGAATCAAGTCATACGCAATGCAACTATAAAAGAGCGATGCAGTTACTACGCAACCGTATATCTCCGGCTAGAATGCTGTGCTACATTATTAATAAAACGACACTGATTGTGAGTGCAGTAATGTTAGTGGTCCTTAATAAAGCCAGGGAGATATTTATTGCAAATCTTTGTGAGAGTTCGTGAATCTTAGCAAAGTGTGGATGTACAATTGTCCTTCAAGATAGAGTCTCTTCGTCTCCTATTAGTGAACAAGTAAACCTTTGAGCAGATGCACGCTGAACACATAGATCTGTCGAAGCAGAATATGTTAATTGCTGTTCGATTTACTTAGCTTACCTTGATGTATGTCTGCGGGAACATTAAGATGGCTGGTACACTTAGAAATCCGATTAAAGTATGATCGATTGCGCATGACTGAATGTGAAACAACAATAAGATTATCATGACAGACGATTAGTCGAGTTTGAAATGTGGCGTATAAATCACAAATAGAAAAGCTAGTGTAGATTGTCAGTGCAGAATAGAAAGCGACAGTAATCGCACGTAACAAGCAGAGCAGATTGTTTTGCATGGATACTGCCTTTTATGGATCAGAAATTGAAAGTAATTGGTCTACAAAAATGCGCGGTCTCATCGTTTTAGTAATTTGTATTTTAAATATATTTTTTCACATAATGGATGTAAATTAATTTGAACCGTTACATCAAGTAAACAATCAATGGTTGTGCGGGTAGTGGTAACAATTCTTTAAAAAGAGTCTGGAGATTGAAGTAAATGCAAATCCCGTTGTATTTAACAAGTTGTCGAACGACATAGCAAAACTATCGTCAGTTGCATGCACTGATGCGTTTTGAACTTCCGTGTTCATCAACAGATTTGTAGGCTAATAACTGCTGGTAATACCACTTGGGACAGACGAATATGAAAATAAGGAATCATGTGAATCCATATTAGGTGATCACATCACGTGAAATAGAGCAAAAGATGTACGTAGAAATCTATCAGTTACACGTAACGCAAAATAATTTATTACTTGGTTGAGCCTCTAAGCATGAACCAGGAACGAATGTGGGAGGTTGCATATCGCCAGTTCTATAAAAGACTTCGATCTGTCTATTCTTACGAAATAGAGGCGTTGCACATTGCATGAAAATGGGAATATTATGTTATCTGAACAAAATGTTAAAATTATGCATGGGTGCTACATCAGCTTTTTGACAAAAAAGCATTTTCTTGCAGCTGCAGAGCCATGGATTATCAAAGACTGATCGAGAAGCTTGTCTCGGCTGCTAAGCAGATATGTTACGGAAATGAAATTAAAGGCAAAAATAGTCGACTTCTGGGTTATCCTATACTAGTAGTAAACATTGAAGCTGACTAAGCAGGCGTAGTTCTATGCCATAAAAGATTTGTAATATAGATGTTCGAATGAATTTGCGTATAAGGAAACGTATTGCAAGCAGTATTAAAGGTAAAGCATCAACACTGTTGTCATTAGTGAACGAGGATGCTAAAGCTTCTTAGACTTTCCTATGCATTCTCAATTCCATAAAATTAAACTAGGGTTGGTAGGCAGTAGTCTGACGTAAAGTGCATCCCATGCACCGCAATCTAGTTCTAAAATGATCGGAAAAGATGCATGTAAATCAATCAGTTATAATCTCACTGGGAATACTATAATGTGCTATTCATGCAATGATAAAATTATTACTGACTTAAAGGAGTTGCATTGATGCGCACCTGGAATAATTGTAATTACCTGATCTGCGTTTTGACTAACGCAGCTTTCATTGTTCCAGTAATTTTCTTTCATCAATATATTTCGGCTCTAAGCTTACCGTAGGCCTTCATCAGTTGCATTTCACGAAACAAATGAAGCAAGTGTTTCGTGAAATGCAACTGATGAAGGCCTACGGTAAGCTTGGCCGAAATATATTGATATTAGTGACTTAATCGGGAGAAACGGTGCCAGGAGAACTTTATGAATCATAGTTAGAAGGCAGCTGAAACCCTGAACCTGAGTCAGATGAACTTATTTGATATGAACGATGGCTAGGCGTAACTATTGTGTCCATCTATATTGGATGGGCCATGCACTCGGATGTCGTCTGTGCTTATTATCGGTGTATCGACCAGACGAGACTTAATTATGCCTAATTCTGCAGTTAAATTGTTCAATTAAATAGTCAGTCCTTGAATCAACGTTTCTAACCCATCAGAAGTAATTTTTAAATGAACGACACATGCTTTATTTTTACTCAATTATATATAGTATTTTGCTCGCATAACGAGCATCGATTTAATAAAACAAATTTACAAATTTTAATTAATTTATGTTCACTTCTGCTCGAAGTCTGCTTTTATCATTGGGCTGACTGCTTTATACTTATACGGCCACTTCTGCGAGGAATTTCTGTTGAAATAATGTCCGCCTTAAATAAGACATTTTTGTGGAGTAAGATAAATCCTCCGCCAAAATTAAAGTAGCATTAACTGATAAATTTAAATCACCTTGGCTGATTGAAACGAATTTTATTTAAAAAGGATTTTTCTTTTATTTTCCAGAACTTTCTGTGTTTAAATATTTGACTTTGAATTGTTCGCCATTTTCAGTTTTCGAGCGTCACGGTCCTCGACTGGTTGTATCTTCCTTTGGTCTGCTGCAATTATCCCATTTTCATCATTAAAAACTGATCAACTTATACAATACACATCTGCTTATACTGTCTTATATTTTTATTGATGCATGCATAGTAGGGACGTTCTGGAACAGGTAATTTAATAATTCTGTTGTTCACGTATATCTCCTTCCAGATTATTTCTTTGGGTGTTTTTTACGAGATAGGTTTCACATCCCGATTTGCCTAACATTAAGTGTCATATTAATTATTAAACTTCACAGATATGGATGCTGATCTTAAATTTGAGTACACCAGCAAGTTAGTGCAAGATATTGCAGGTTTGAATTTAGCAGATGCGAATGAAAATATAAGCTTATCAGATTCTACTGTAAATTTTAGGACTACAAGCGATCTGGCATCTATGGGGTTCTCAGACACGAATAGGTTAGGAGCCTCTACACTATGTTAATTCTTTGTATTAAAGGTGGCTATTGACACAATAACGATATTGTGAAATGTTCCAACTTAGAATATGCGTACCGGATGATTTTATTCTATTGGCATATAACACACACAGACACCCATCACCTAACGTTCGGCCTGATTTTATGATCACAGATACAATATGTTATAAGTACGACAGTCGTATTTTGACTTAAGTGAGAAATAGGGTTAATTGAATCAAATACGTTTCTCTAGAGGCTGGTCTAAAAAACTGGCTTTTGAAATTAACAATGAGTATAAATTTCCAGAATCGGTATACGAACAAAGTAGGATGTCAAGCTAATGGTCTTTCCACGTTATTCCGTTTATAGGGTGGTGGCGTTAATTAAGGCTCATTGAGAGTCACAGAATTGTCCGAAAATGGCAAAGTCTCAGGTGGTCGTAGCGAGATTTTTAGCAATGGAAGTGCTTCTGAAATAATGTTTCTTTCGACTTTTACATAGAAGATGTCGAACTGCCTTCACTAATAGGTTACGGTTGATTTTCTTCTCTGGATAGGCTATGCGCAATGTTTGGAATCACAATACGAAGTAGGCCATCTAATGGTGCATGATCTGTTAAAATATCAAATCTGCTGCTGTCTATGGCTCTCACGAAGTGGTACACTTCGTCATGGATGGCGAGGATTTCTCGACCAAAGGTGTCGTATTTAGTTATTAGTGACAGTAGAGTTTGCGAGTAAAATATAATAGGATTAATAAACCTGTCGATCTTTTGATCCAAGGTGGTTCCAATTGCAAATACAGAAGCATCAGTCATGAGTATTTAATATCGTTCAAATTCTGGATGTGTTAGCATAGTAGAATTTACCAATGAGTTGAAAGGAATGACGGAGCAAATCATCGTCAACAGACTATCAATTAATAGTATAGTTTCTACTTTGGCCATTTTGATTGAGCAGGTGCCTACATTACAGATATTCATTTGGATAAGCCACAAAAGAACTTGCTATTTAAATTGATGATTCGTAATATTTTCTGTAAGTCCGTAAATGTCTTTGTTTACGCAATGCTCTTGACCGAATCGGCCTCAAAATGAGAAGATTGTATAATTTGATTTTTGATGCGATATCCTAGGAAATCAACAAAGGTATTTGCAATTTTCGTTTTTTCACATTTAATCATGAGTTCGTGATATGCTATGTTTGATAGGGCAGTTCTTAGACGCTGGCCATAATAGTCGAATGCAGGACTAAAAATCATTTTGTCAACATGATATGATATACAGTAATCGGCGTCAATGCGCAGAATTTAGTCCATGAATCACTGAAATGTCTGAAAAGCACATGTTCATGTAATAGAATTCAAGAGGACCGAAATGAGTGATGAAAACAGATTACTCCATATCTTTTAACGCCAACAAAATGTGATCGTAGTTTTGTATGAGGTCAATTACGGAGTTGTAATTTATATCATTGAGTTTTTCAAGCAATTTATTTATATTAGGAAAGAGATGAACACCGGCTTTGGTCACAGAATTGAGCTTTTTAAATCCCCATAGGCTCCATATGATCAGTTCTACTTAGAGATCAAGTGTAATGGCGATTCCCGTGAATTTTGAGTCTCCAAAATTCGTCTTGGGAAGTGTTGAGTTAAGCTGGGAGTAAGGCTCTCTTCAGCAGTGTTATAGGTAAACTTATTGTATTAAAATGTTGCATCTTGTTTTAGACACGCATCTTGGATCTACTGAAGTTGAAAGACGATTTGTGTTCTCGAGGATCTGTCGATTTTTCTGTACTGGAAATGGCTTTATTAGCTGTACGTTCAAACGTACAGAGACAAGTATCCAGAATATTTAATCATGCGAGGTGGAGGTGTTAATGATATCTTGACTAGCAAGATCAACAATGAGTCGATAATTTAACTGAAAATCAAATTCTATTCTGTCGTGCAAGACTTCTGCGTCGATGAAATTGTAAGAAAATTCACGTCGTCAATCAATGTTAAGAGAGCGATTCCGACAACAATAATTGGGAATGGGCTCTCCCGTAGCTGTTGTAAATAGAACCCATAAAGATATCTCAGTCACGGAGTCACCTTTAAAATCACAATCTTCTGCAACTGTATCTACGATAAATTTCTTTTCTGTTCTTAAATCTGAAAGATGAAGAAGTTCATTGGGTTTTTTGACTGTCATATAAACAAGTTGGCTGGTCATTATGTATGAAGTTATCGGTTGTACTGTATTTGAGGATACTTACACCCGGACGAAAGTAATCGACATAAACTGCAGTAATAGGCGTCTGAGAGTTTATATCTTTTGTGCATGAAAATAAGCGCTGTCCCTTGATTGCTGTTTGTAGTCAATCATGAACAGAAATTGATATACGTTTTGGAAATTCTCCAAATGTTGCAAGAAATTTCGATTAGGATAAAAATACTTTTGGAAATTATGGCCTTAATTATTTTTAATATAATGACATTAAAACGGGTGAATTTAGGGAATTAAATAAGAAAATTTTATTTTAAAACATACGCCGCATGCAAGTTTTATGCTAATAACAAAGCGCTTACCAAAGTCTGCTTCTAACGATTAAACAGACTGAATTTGGCGCGGAGTTGCGGTTGAAAAATAAATTCATCAACTTGGTTATTGAACTGTACTGATTTGGACAGATGTGATGATCTTCGATTTCATTAAGTATTGCTGTGTCTTCGACGTATCTTTCAAATATTCTAATCCAATCTGAATTTGATCTTTCCAAATGTATATCATAATGGCATCAGATAAGAGACTGACGGATGGACAATGAGCAAACTTAGGTTTAATGACGTTCATTTTTAGGAGTGGCTTACACGACATTAAAACGAGCGAATATAGGGAATTACATAAGAATATTGTATTTTCAAACATACGTGGCATGTAAGTTTTTATGCTAATACCAAAGCGCTTACCGATGATTGAACTGACTGAATTTGGCGCTGAGTTGCGAACTATAAACACGGATTGAATCATAGAATTTGATGACTTGATGAGAAACGTTATTTTGTAAAATTTTCCATTCAAGAATACTTTTTGTCAAAACAAATTTCCAAATAACTCACAAAAATAAGACTGACAAATTTAGTTAGCATATTTCAACAGTTTCACTCTTCCCCAATCTCGTCACATTCGCCACTGTAACATTCCCGCTAAAGTGCTGAGCATCATGACTAATAATACAAAAAAAGGATCCTGAGAGCAGTATTTTTGGTGGTCACTTATAGGGCCCTGAAATAATAACTGAAAAATGTCTGAGCAAAATTGGGTAAGAACCGTGATACTTTGATTGTAGTGGTGCAACAGTAGCGTCGTTACGAACGAGTACTCTCTTGCAGTAGTGGAGGTGCGGGTGAACGAAGACTGGGGGAGACGTATGTCGCGCCTGCTGTT
Source organism: Eudiplozoon nipponicum (assembly GCA_029291075.1). NCBI lineage: Eukaryota > Metazoa > Platyhelminthes > Monogenea > Mazocraeidea > Diplozoidae > Eudiplozoon > Eudiplozoon nipponicum. The sequence continues at coordinate 8,178 of JAQBSW010002464.1, read as the reverse complement.
CAAATATGTTACCGAAGTGAAGTTGAAGGCAGAAAACATCAACTTGTCGGTCATCATTTGCGCGTAGTAGACGTGGGAGCTGACTAGACAGGCGTAGATCCATGCCATACACGAATTCTGACGCAGACGTTTTAACAGATTCGCGTGTACGGGAACGCATGACAAGTAGGACTAATAGTAATGCATCGATCCAGTTGCCATTAATGGACGAGTATGCTAAAGGTGCCTTAACTTTCCTATGTATTCTTTCTACCAAGCCGTTAGATCGGGGATTGTAGCCAGTTATTTTGCATAAGTTGCATCCCATGAAACACAAGGGTGCCTTGAAAGAATCCGATGAGAAGAAAGTGCCTCTATCAGTGATGACATCATTGGGAACAACATAATGTGCTATCCATGCGGAGATAAAATTATTTTTTACTTCGTATGCACAAATGGAGCAAACAGGTAAATCCGCAGTCCACCGTGTAAATCTATCACTCATAGATAAAGAGTAGCTGAAAACTTTGTCAGATGAACTTCGTCGATGTGGACAATGGCTAGACTTGAAGTAATTTGGAAATGTTGCATTTTAGAACGAGTGTGCCCCGTGAACTTTTTTTCTGGCAAATTGCACACACGGAGACACATCATTTAGCTTTCTGTCTGAGCTTGTGACCCCCGAAACTATCTATTAGAAGTCTGACAGTTGCTTTGCTTCCTGGGTGAGAAGTTGAGTGAATTTAGTCGAAAACATTTCTCTGAAGGCTGATCGGCAGAACTGGCTTGTTTGACTTCATACCAATGAAATAAACAATAGATAAGCCTTCCCGGAGACGAACATGTTCAGGTGACGAGCTACTGATCTTTGTATGTCATTGTCACTGCGCTGTTCAGTTCACAGGAGGGCTTGCGTTAGTGCCGGTTCCCTAAGAATCACGGAATTGACTGTAAATGGCGATGGCAACGGTTTTTGTAGCGAGACGACTGGCCTGGAAAGTGCGTCTGCCATGAAGTTTTGTTCCCCCTTGACATGAAAGATGTCGAATTGCCATTAGTTTAGACGTAAAAGCTGTCTTTTTACTCTAAAAAGGTATTTTGGACAAGTAAATTCAGGTTTCGAAGAACGCTCATCAATAATGCATGATCTGTAAAAACAACAAATCTGCTGCTGCCAATGATGCTGATAAAATGGTGCACTGCGTCTTGGATGGCGACGAGTTCCCCACCGAATTTGTCTAATTATTTTTCTACTGGTTGGAGAGTACGTGAGTAAAACTGATAGGCTTCTGTACCCCGTCTACCTCTTCTTCCAAAGTGCCCCCAATAGCAAACTGCTGTGTCGTGAGTAGAAATGGTCGTTTACAATCTAGATTCGTTCGCATTGTTTTATTTGCTAATGAGCTGATGGCGAGACGATGTGATTCCTCGTCTTCAGATGATCAATAAATGATGGAGTTCTTGTTAAGTCCTTTTTGATTTTGCAGGTGATTCAAAACGGATAAAGTTGTCCTGATAGGCTGGGAAGGAACCAGAGAGGTGAGTTGCTGTGTGAAGGCTCAAAATTGTCTTGTTGAAAATCTGCGGCAACACCGGGTGGCTGGTACACGTAGAAGTATGTTTAATAGATAATCAATCGGTATGACTATTTGTGCAGCAACATAAAGATTGGCATGACTGAGATCCAAGTGACTAGGTGACACTGCGAAACTTACGCAAGTCCAGAAGTCAGCGTAGGTAGACCATCAAGTGTGTAGCGCGAAAGAAATCACGCGTAGTGCACAGTAGGAAATGTCAGACGTGTGTGAAAATGATGTATGCCAAATGCACCGAGCTTATATAATTTTGCAAGCGTAAGCTCGCACGACATTGGCTAACGGAAACGCGTGTATTAATTGATACCGCGCAATGAAATTTGAATTTATTTAAGGAATATATCGGCAAATTTTTCTGAGCCCTTACGGAGTATCGATTTAATAAATCACATTTACAAATCTTTATTATTTTGTGTTCACTTCTACGGCTCAAAGTCTTTTTCCACCAATAGGCTTACAGCTTAATTCTCATACGGGCGCTTCTTCATGAACTTTCTGGTGAATTCATGACAGCCCTATATAGGACCCTGGGTGTGTTATTAATCTCATAAGTGGCTATTGCTACATCTTCCCCCTCAGGAGTCGGCATTGGCACTCTGTTTAAACGATCAAGTTCGACAGCTCGTTGTCCATCGGGCATGTGAAGGACAACTGTATTGTGCTCTGAGTCCACAATTTCCACGTAATACGGCCCATCATTGGCAGACTGCAGTGCCATGGGCTCGACCTACGCGACCATGATAAAGTCGCTGGCCCTTAGGCGAGTGCATTTAGGTCGCCTTGTATAGGCTTGTCGCTGCGTGGTACCTAAAAATTCAGTTAGCTGTTTTAGGCGCTCCTGAATATCACCTATGGTTCAGTGCACATGGTATCCTTGGATTAGAAGTTCACCTGGCAGTATATTATGCCCTCCATAGACCATGATCGTTGGAGTGAATCCTCTAACTGTTGATACTGTAAAGCGCAAGGTCCGCTCGACCAAATGTAATTTATCTTTCCATGTTCCCGGGCTCTCGCGGCACCAACTTTGCAATAGCTATTTCATCGTCCGGTTTGCATGCTCAGCCGTCGCCTTGGTATGCAGGTGGTATGTGGCTGCCTGGCTCAGAAGAGATCGTGTTGTGTACTTTTCATTCGCAAGGTAGACAAGAAATTCTAATTGGACTGCTACTGTCCGGTTTAATAATTCCTGGACAGCCACGCGCACAATAGGTGCTTCTTCAAGTGTTAGAAATGATGCTTAAAATTTTCCAAACCACAACTGTTGTCATTCCACATCCAAAGGTGCAAGCATTGACTTAAATTCTGATGACGGTCGGAAAATCATCGTCAATTCAACTGAAACAACGACATATTTCTTTCTGATTCCTCTTGGGAGCGGTCGCCATTGTTGTTTCCACTTCTATTTGTTGAGTAATTAATGCGGATTCCATCACAATTTATTATTTATGTATCATTCAGCCAGGAATTAATTATACCTAATTGCGCCGTAAAATTATTCATATGAACAGTCAGTCCTTTAATCAGTGTATCCAATACATCAGAAGACATTTCTTATCTTCACACACATGCTTTATTTTTAATCAGTTATATATAGGATTTTGCTTAGATAATGAGTATCGAATCAGTAAAACTAATTTACAAATATGTATTATTTATAATCAATTCTTCGGCTCGAAGTCTGCTTCCATTATTGTGCTGACTGCTTCATCCTAATACGGGCGCTTCTGCACAGACTTTCCGCTGAATTATAGCCAGTTCTGTAAAGGACTCTAGGTGTGTTCTTAGTCTCGTTGCTGGCTACGGCTTTCCTTTCCGTGCAACTCAAAATCTCAAGAAGACTGAATTATACAGTTATCATAGACAAGTAAAAGTATTCGAAGAAGCGTACATAAGTATTCATGTGACCCACATCCAAGAAATCGCACTCTGATGTACGGTGTATATTCTGTCTCCATAGGTACGTGATAATACGATTTCTGCAGATCTAATGTAGTGTAAAAATCATTCCACAATATATCCCTAAGAAAAGTACTCTGGTTCGGTAGAGTATACGAATCATCTTTTGTTACAGAATTCAACAGGCGATAATCATCACAAACCCTCTATTGTCGTGGTTCAGGTTTTAGATTTACCTTCTATAGGGATGCAAAGTTGAAATTTGAACGCCCACAAATTCTGTATTTCCTTAATCACTTAAATTCTTTTGTGATATTTTTGTTAATGTTCTTCCAACAGCAGAGCTTTTGACGAACAGGGTAATGGTGCCACCAACTCGATTTGTTTTCAATGCCTATATTCAGCCCATTTCGCCTAACATTCGAAAGAAAAAACACGGCCAAGTTTTTTTCGATAACTTCCGCCAAGTCACCAACGAAAAGTCAAAATAATCAGCAATATGCGCAAGAAAAATATTCCATTTTTACAAAAAAACAAACCTTTTTTCTGAAACCACCAGCAACATAAATTGCCCAAAAACAAGAATTGATTTAATTTTATTTGAGTAGTTAATAAGTCTCCAACAAGTTAATTAACTTCCACACTCTGGTACACCTGCTATTATCGAATAAATAGGTAAATATTTTTAACGGTTATCATCAAGGAACAGACTGTTAAAGCTTATCTTGGCTCTTTGCGTAACTTTGCACAAAACCACGTTTGGAGCGTTATAAATTTATTAATAATATACCTGTATAATTGAGAATAAACTCAATTATATGTCAATTATCGGTTTTACTTTGTAAACGCATCGGCTGAAAGTAAATGCTGTGCGATGTTACAAGAAGAAGACAGTACAGGAAATTATTATGTTCAAGGTTGTGGTCTTGATAAGCGTTCACCGGCAAATGCCGTGAAAGTTAAGTTTTGCTACAGTGTCAAGAAGTAGGTCCAGACACTTGTAGTATGATCTGGCTGGTTCTTGTGTATTCAACAGAATAAATAGAGTTGTCGTAATCGGATAGGGGGCTGCTTTTTGATGGCTAGAATTGTCTTGTTTAAGGTCTGCTGCAACACCATGGTGGCTGGCACACATAGAATTACGATTAAAAGATAATCGATTACGTATTTCTATTTGAACAGCAACACGAAGATAGGCAAGACTGAAGACTAGGAAAAAGATGAATCAGAGGATTCGGCGTAGGTAGACAGTCAAGTAGAGAGAGCAACAGCAATCACCTGTAGCAAGCAGAGCAGAAGTGTCAAGAGTGTGGAATGATAATTTCATCGTGCTTATATACATATGCAGTCGCAATGTCGCACGCCATTGTTCAAAAACAATTTTGCTTGTTTCAGTTGGTACAGCGTATTGAAATTTGAATTTCATTTTGGCATTAAATGGGCGAATTAATATGAGCCGTTATAACCTTGTAAACCCCCCCGCTGCAAGTAAACATCGTGCGACGTTACAAAATAGAGAAATGCCGTAGATAATGAGAAACAGTTATTTTGGATGGCTCTTATTAGAGTCAGAATTGGCGTTGTCTCGAAAATGCCGAGAAAGTTTGTTAGTGTTGCAGTTTCTAGAAGTACTCCTAGACACTTGAGGCCGGCTCTGGTTGATTGGCTGGTGATCCTTCGATTGGATGTCAACGGGTATATAGAGTTGTTAAAACCAGAGAGGTGAGTTGCTTTTTGAAGGCTCAGAATTGTTTTGTTGAAGATCTGCGGAAACACCGTGGTGGCTAGAAAACGTGAAAATCCGAGTAATTGATAATTGATCACGTATGACTAGTTGTGCAGCACTAAGAAGACTGGCGTGACTGAAGTCCAAGTGACTAGGTGACACGGCGCGATAAACGAAGGTCCACAAATTCGTGTAGACCAATAGTCAAGTAGAGAGGGCGACAGCCATCACGCGTATTGCGCAGGGTGGAAATGTCAAGCGTGCGTGATGATGCATGGTAAATGCACCGTGTTTATAAACTTTTGCAAGCGCAAGGTCGCATGCCATTGATTAACAGCAAATTTCGCATGTTTTAATTAGTACCGTGTAAAGGAAATTTGAATTTCATTTAGGCACTATGTTGGTGAATTGATCTGAGCTGCTACAACATCTGTAACGGCTCAAGAACAATTTGCCGACATATTGCGTAAATGAAATTCAAATTCAATTTACGCACCACCAATTAAATCAAGCGATATTTGCCGTTAACCAATGGCGTGCGAGCTTTCGTTTTCAAACTATTTAAGCACGTTGAATATAGCATGCCAGTCAGTTATCGCTTTGCCTTCTTCTGTGCGCTAGTGCGTGTTGTCTCCAGTCATACTGGTATTTCAACTTCGTTGACTTTTGGACTTGCTTAGCACATAGTGTCAATTTCCGTCACGCAAATCTTGTTGCTACACAACCAGTGAGACTGAGCATCATCTACTTATTGAACATTCGCGTGTGTCTGTTACAACATTGTTGTCGCAGATCTTCAACGAGACATTACTCTGATTTCACACAGTCTCTTGCCAATGATGTCAACGCCACAAAAGAAGGAACAACAGCCAGTAAACCAGAGCTGGTCTCAAGTGTCGAGGAGTATTTCTAGACATTAATCGACAAGGATGCTAAAGCAGATTTGAGTTCCATATGCATTCTCTTTACCATACCGTCAGATTGGGGATGGTAGGCAGTCGTCTGGCGTAAGGTGCATACCATGAAACGCAAGGTGATTTTGAAAGGATACGATGAGAAGCAAGTGCCTCTGTCAGTGATGACCTCATTGGGAACAACATAATTGGATATCCTTGCAGAGATAAAACCGTCATTTACTTCGTCTGCAGAAATGGTGCCTAGAGGTAATGCCGTAGACCATCGTGTAAATCTATCAATCATAGTTAGAACGTCGCTGAAACTTTGAACATTTGTCAGATGAACTATGTTGATGTGGACGATGGCTAGGCGATAAGTATTTCGGAAATGTTGCAACTTAGAACGAGTATGCCGTGTGATCTTGATTTTCTGGCAAATAACACACACGGAGACCTATCGTTTAGCATTACGCCTGAGTCTATGACCCCAAAAACGATCTCTAAGTTGTCGGACAGTCGCTTTGCTTCCTGGGTGAGAAATTGAGTGAATTGAGTCGAAAACGTTTCTCTAAAGGCTGGTCGGCAGAACTGGCTGCTGCGCTGCGTATCCGTGAAGTAAACAATTGATAAGCCTTCTAAGTGACGGCATATGAACTTGGTGGAGTGACAGGCAACTGATCTTTAACTGTGAATATCACCGCGCTTTTTCGATTGCATGAGGGATGGCGTTAGTGCAGGTTCACTGAGTGTCACGGACTTCACAGTGAATAGCGATGGCAAAGATGGTTGTAGCGAAGCATCTGGCCTGGAAAGGGCGTCTGAAATGAAGTTGTGTTCGCCATTGATATGAATGATGTCAAAATCCCATTCGCTTAGGGTACTTGTGGATAGCTGAAGTCGCGTTTCAAAATACGCTAATCAATAGTACATGCTCTGTGAAAACAACAAATCTGCTGCCGCCAATGATGCTCATAAAATGGCGCAATGCCTCGTGGATTGCGAGGATTTCTCGACCAAAAATGTCGTATCTCCTTTTTACTGGTTGGAGAGTACGCGAGTAGAAACTGATAGGCTTTCAAAATCCGTCGATTTCTTGTTCCAACGTGGCTTCAATAGCGAATTCAGAAGCATCTGTCCTGAGTAGAAATGGTAGTTAAAATTTTGGATGCGTTAGCATTGTAGCATTTGCTAAAGTGTTGATGGCGAATCGAAGTAATTCTTCGTCTTCAGATGACTAAGTAATGATGGATTGCCTGCAAAGCGCTTTTCGATTCCGCAGGTGCTACACAAAGGTTAAAGTTGTATTGAAAGGATTGGAAGGAACTGGCGATAGTAGTTAAAGACTATCAAATTTTTCTGCAACTCGCTAACAATCTTCGATGACTTGAAATTCTCGATTGAATTTGCCTAAGAGGGCAAAGGTTGAATAATTTGTGGCGTGATACAATGCCCTAGGAAGTCCACGGATGTAGGTGCAATATGCGACTTGTCACAGTTGATCTTGAGTCTGTGGTTGAATAAGTGGATAGGAGGACATTTCGTAAATGCTTGGCATGACATTCTAAGTCTGGAATGAATACCATTATGTTATCGAGATATGACATACAATAAGCGGCGTCGTCGTGAAGTATGTTGTCCATGAATCTTTGAAATGTCTGTGTAGCACAATTAAGTCCAAAAGCATGTAAAGATATTCGAAAAGGCCAAATGGAGTGATGACCTCAGTCTTTTACAATATCTTCTGACGCTATCAAAATGTGAGTTTTCCGTTGTGCAGCATTTAGTTGAAGCTGGGGCGTTTACAAAATTGGCGACCGCACCAGGATACGGATAATAAAACTGTTTTTTTACTTATGAGCATATCAAAAAACTCTTTCTAAAGTCGAGGTCTTGTGGGTAATTTTTTGTTGGAAATTTTTTGAGGGAAGTTTTTCTATTTAAAAGTTTTCTTCTACGTACAAATATTTCCATCTTCGTGATCTCGAGTGCCAAACTGGAATGTGTACGAAGAATATTTTTTTGATTTTTTTGAAAGAACATTATTGACTTTACAAAAATTAGAACTGTAACTTGTAATTTTGTG
>JAQBSW010002463.1:0-103052 GCA_029291075.1 Eudiplozoon nipponicum | reverse complement strand
GCCTGCGGCATTACCTCTTGGCACCATTTCTGCAGACGAAGTAACTAACGGTTTTATCTCTGCATGGATATCCAATTACGGTGTTCCCAATGAGGTCATCACGGACAGAGGCACTTGCTTCTCATCTGATCGTTTCAAAACCACCTTGCGGTACATGGGATGCATCTTACGCCAGACGACTGCCTACCATCCCCAAGCTAATGGTATGGTAGAGAGAATGCATAGGGAACTCAAAGCAGCTTTAGCATCCTCGTCCATTAATGGCAACTGGGTCGATGCACTACCTTTAGTTCTGCTGGCCATGCGTTCTCGTACTCGAGAATCCATTAAAACGTCTGCGTCACAACTCTTGTATGGCATGGATCTACGCCTGCCTAGTCAGCTCCCACGTCTACTACCGGCACAAGATGACCCACAAAACGAAGCTACCCGCCTTCGACTTCATTTCGGTAACATGTCCGAACAGCAGCCGAGACACACGCCTCGTCCAGTCTTCGTTCACCCACAGCTCCACAGCTGCAAGAGAGTACTCGTTCGCAACAATAATGCTGTTGCACCACTACAACCCAAGTATCGCGGTCCTTACCCGATTTTACTAAGACAGCCAAAATACTTCATCATTATGCAAGGCGCTACACCGACATCAGTAAGCATAGACAGGTTAAAACCGTTTATCGAACCACCTGATCCTGAGAGCGTTCAACCTTCTACACACGTCTCAGGCTCCGTCTGCCCACAATCTCAACCTGCTTTGTATAACGCGTAATTAATTTTTTTTAAACATTAACATTTAACTATAAAATTTTTTTAACCTTACGTTAATTTTCGTATTTGTCTCACGTGGCATAACCAGCTGTTCTTAGCTAACAATTGTGTAGCATTTTGAACAGTTCTTTGGTATTATGCCATCTCTGAGGCAATGTTCGTATACATATTTTTATGCAATTACCTTTAATTTTAATGTATATATATTTTACATTATAATGTATTTCTCACACATGACATTACACTGCCTATTTTGGTATGACCAGCTACTTAGAGCTAACGCTTTCGTGTAGCAACACTAAGTAGTGATCAGCTTCATATCATGGTACAGGCCACTTTCAATGCATATCTCAACTTTATCTATTTCACAAAGACCACTCTACAAATGTCATGACCACAACGTCGAGCACTCTAGCTCCTTTGGTCGTATACAAACACATTGACAACGATCCAACCTGCTTAGGTTTTTAACTTAAACCTGGCAAATTCAGAGGCGAATTACCTCGAAATCTTCACGCTGCGGCTCCAAAAACTTACACTGCTCTATTTGCCTCACGTGCTATGACCGTCCACTAGAGCTAACAATTTGTGTAGCAATTCCTAGTGGTTACCTGGCATCATATCATTGTTGAAGCAACCAACAAGCATATTTAAGCCCAGCACTTATGGTTCATCATATTTTTGCTTAACTTGGTTCGAACTCTGTCATGCATTTCTTATCTAGCCTCGCAGAGAGGAATATTTTTTTCTTTTTTTTCAGAGAGGAAAGTGTTGTAACGACACAAATCAATCGCCGACATATTTCGTAAATTAAATTCAAATTTATTTACGTTGCACCAATGAGAAAAAAGCAAATTGCCATTTAACCACGTTTAACCACGTTTAACCAATAGTATGCAAGTACACATATTGCATGCTATTTAAGCACGGTAATTTACCATGCAAGTCAGTTGTGGCATTTGCCTTCTACCTGTCAATACGTGTGCGCTCTGTCGGCTGTCAATACCTACGCTGGTGATTTGATAGTTTCACCAACAACTAACTACATCCGTGACTCATCTTTTTGCGGGATACCGGAGAGACGAGCCAATTGAGTGCAGGACCTGCAGGACACCATCCACAACGCGATCACAGCTCAATCACGGGAGCGACAACTCAACCAGAGTCCACTCAAGGCTCTAGGACATCTTCAACTCTGAAGACTTCAAGAGAACGCATTACCAGGCCCTCTTAAGGGCCCCCATATCAGTAAATAATCTCTATTCAGAGCACCTTAACCGAGTTTGTAACGTCGTACGGCATTTACTCGAAGCCGGGGCGTTTTACAAAATTGGCGACCGCGCCAGGATACGGATTATTGTTCTGATTTTTTTGGTATAAATAAAATTGACTTCCTTTTTCATCTATTTGGGGTAAAAATCGATTAAGATTTGCGTGATCGTGGTCATCTGTGAATTTTTTTGGGTATATATATATATATTCGTGGTTTGTGTTGGGGGATATAATAATAATAGAATGACATTTGTGTTTTCTTTACCCTGAACGTGGATTTCTGGGAAATCTGTTGGGTATATATTCGTGGATTTGTGGGGATAATAATAACACATCGGCATCAAAGGCCAACGGGGCCTTTGTTCAACATTTCTACGTACAAAACGGCACCGTACGTACTCAATAACTCAACTTCGGATTTTTGGAAACAGTGACTTTTTGTTCTGCTCTTATTCAACTGTGGAAGCTGTTTGTGGGTAAGCGTTTCGTTAAAGTATATTTATATATTTTCATATTGCTTATAAATTTATGCTTTTAAGATCCCGTAAGATTGTTAAAATGTCAGGTCAAATTTTATATTGATGTTCCTGTTTGGGATGGAGATAGTGAGTTATTCTTTATGCGCGTAGACTCCGCTTTCTCCCCGTTTCCTGATTATGACAGTCATCAAAAACTGTCAAAGGTTTTTACTAAACTACCTTCTGAATTGCAGCGACGGATTTATCCTAAGCTTGAGGCCATTAGGAAGCTACCTAATCCCATTTTGGGCCTACAAACGAGGTAGAATCCTTGCTTGGACCCACGGAAACTGAGCAGATAATAAACAAATATGCGCAGTTAGATATGCCAAATCTTGGCCCCATAGAAATACTGAGGGAATTATGGAAACGTTGGTATAAAACCAACATTTCTGACCATGAGGCTAAGGTTGTCTTTATTAACAATCTTCCCCAAACATTAAAACTCTTTGCCAGACAGCTCCCCAACACTCTCTCTATAGATGACTTATCTGAGAGATGAGTTAGAATATAGGGTTTTGGAACCCAAAGTGAATCCATCATCCTTTTCTTCACCCCCGCAAGATGATAGAATCTCCTCTTTAGAGAGAACAGTGGCGAACATGGCCAAAGTTCTAGAAGGATTGGCCATTACCAAATCCGAGATAAATCAAGTGAATGCTCGACCAAAATTCGTTTCCAAGTCAAATTATAATGGTAGGCGGCGATCGAGATCTCCGCAATCATTTAATAAATATGCTCCAAAGAACTGGTGTTATAACCACCAGAAGTTTTTATGCTTGCCAAGTTTGTCTTTGTCGTTCCGAAGAATTTCCGAATGAGTGTCAATTTCCACAGCTGACGGAAGGACAACAGACCACAGGCACAAGGGTGCATCAGTATCGGGAAACGTCTGGCGCAGGAAGTAGAAGACCGTACTTTCTGCATATCAACGGCATCAACGGCATCAACGGCGCTACAGGGAAGAAGCCAACTACAATCCGACATCCCTGTCGACTCTTTTCGTCCACGCCGAATTTTTCACATAGAGAACCAAACAGACAATGCCGGTCGCAATCACCAGCCTACTTGTTTGCATGACCCGGCCAAACAGCCAAACGAACTTCTGCACCTTCTTGATTTCAAAACTGGCGAAGAGTACATCGTAGACACAGGTGCGGCAGTCTCAGTTCTCAAAGGTGATTCAATGGCCGAGATGTCGCTAGGCGTTCTTCTCGCAACAGCTACAGGCGAGCCCATACCAACTTATGGCTGCCAATACCGCACACTCAACATAGGTCTACGACGTGAATTTTCCCACAACTTCATCATTGCCAAGGTCTCACATAATATAATAGGCCTTGATTTCCTTCTAAAATTTCGGCTCATTGTTGATCTTGCCAATCAAAAGATCATCGACCCCTCCACCGGACTTGAACAAAGCTTTTGGACACTTGCCTCCGAGCGTTTGGAGTTACAGGTCATTCAGCCAACCCCAGTGCATCATTCAGCAGAGATATCAGCAGCTCTTCGAAAATACAAATCGCTTTTCGATCTTAACAAGTCAGAGCTACGAGTCTCCAACACGATGCATCATATCGTCACAGAAGGACAACCTATTGCACTCAAGAAGCGACCACTGGCTCCTGCTAAGCTGAAAGCTGCCCAAGAAGAATTCTCAAGGCTTTTGGAAGAGGGAATCATCAGACCATCAAAAAGTTCATGGGCGTCACCACTGCACTTAGTCTCAAAATCAAACGGATCGTACAGAGCCTGTGGAGACTACCGTAAGCTAAATTCAGTGACAAAATCTGATGCATATCCTATTCCAAATATCAACACATTACTTGAAAAACTCAACGGCAGCAATTTCTTCTCAGTGATTGACCTCAGACAAGCGTACCATCACATACCGGTAGCACCAGAGGATATCGAGAAAACTGCAGTCATCACTCCATTTGGCCTTTTTGAATATCTTTACATGCCTTTTGGACTCAAGTGTGCTACTCAGACATTTCAAAGATTCATAGACAACATACTTCGCGACGACTCTGCTTATTGTATGTCATATCTAGATGACATTATGGTATTCAGTCCAGATCTAGAATCTCATGCGAAACATCTACGAAATGTCCTCTCACGCTTATCCAACCACGGACTCAAGATCAACTGTGACAAGACGCAGATTGCAACTTCATCCGTCGACTTCTTAGGGCATCGTATCACGGCCCAAGGTATTCAACCGTTGCCGTCAAAGACGAATTCAATCAAGAATATCAAGTCACCAAGGACTTTGAGCGATTTGCAGAAAATCCTGGGAGTACTAAACTATTATCGCAAGTTCCTTCCAGGCCTTTCAAAACAACTTTATCCTTTGTGCAGGCACCTGCGGAACCAAAAAGGACTTAGCAAGAATTCCATCATTGCTTGGTCATCCGAAGACGAGGAATTACTTCGACTTGCAATCAACTCGTTAGCAAATGCTACAATGCTAACGCATCCAGATTTTGAAAAGCCATTTCTACTCACGACAGATGCTTCTGAATTCGCTATTGGAGCCACTTTGATACAAGAGATCGACGGAGTTCGGAAGCCTATCAGTTTCTACTCACGTACTGTCCAACCAGTAGAAATATCATACGGCAATTTCAAGAACTCCTCGCCATGAACGACGCAGTGGGCCATTTTATCAGCATCATTGTAAGCAGAATATTTGTTGTTTTCACAGATCATCCACCATTAGTTAGCGCACTTCGAAACGCTACTTCAACTGTTGCCAAGTACCCTACCAGAGTGGAAAGACAGCTTTCTCGTCTAAGCGAATGGCAATTTGACGTCTTTCACGTCAAGGGCAAACATAACTTCATTGCAGATGTCCTGTCCAGGCCAGACGTCTCTCTACAACCACCTTCGCCGTCACCATTCACTGTCAACTCCGTGGCACTCAGTGAACCTGCACTAACGCCAACTTTCCTGCGAACTGAACAACGCGGTGACATTCACATTCAAAGATCAATAGCCCGTCACCCAACCAAGTTCATATGCCGTCTGTGGGAAGGCTTACCAATTGTTTACTTCACGGGTACGTAGCCCAACAAGCCAGTTCTGCTGACCAGCCTTCAGAGAAAAGTTTTCGATTCAATTCTCTCAATTTCTCACTCAGGAAGCCAAGCGTCTGTCCGACTTCTTACAGATCGTTTCTGGGGTCACAGACTTAGGCAGAATGTTAAACGATGGGTCTCAGAGTGTGCTATTTGTCAGAAAATCAAGATCACACGACACACTCGTTCTAAGTTGCAACATTTTCGGTCTACTTCTCGCCTAGCCATCGTCCACATCGACATAGTTCATCTGACAAAGGTTCAAGGTTTCAGCTACCTTCTAACTATGATCGATAGATTTACACGGTGGCCTGCGGCATTACCTCTTGGCACCATTTCTGCAGACGAAGTAACTAACGGTTTTATCTCTGCATGGATATCCAATTACGGTGTTCCTAATGAGGTCATCACGGACAGAGGCACTTGCTTCTCATCTGATCGTTTCAAAACCACCTTGCGGTACATGGGATGCATCGTACGCCAGACGACTGCCTACCATCCCCAAGCTAATGGCATGGTAGAGAGAATGCATAGGGAACTCAAAGCAGCTATAGCATCCTCGTCCATTAATGGCAACTGGGTCGATGCACTACCTTTAGTTCTGCTGGCCATGCGTTCCCGTACTCGTGAATCCATTAAAACGTCTGCGTCACAACTCTTGTATGGCATGGATCTACGCCTGCCTAGTCAGCTCCCACGTCTACTACCGGCACAAGATGACCCACAAAACGAAGCTACCCGCCTTCGACTTCATTTCGGTAACATGTCCGAACAGCAGCCGAGACACACGCCTCGTCCAGTCTTCGTTCACCCACAGCTCCACAGCTGCAAGAGAGTACTCGTTCGCAACAATAATGCTGTTGCACCACTACAACCCAAGTATCGCGGTCCTTACCCGATTTTACTAAGACAGCCAAAATACTTCATCATTATGCAAGGCGCTACACCGACATCAGTAAGCATAGACAGGTTGAAACCGTTTATCGAACCACCTGATCCTGAGAGCGTTCAACCTTCTACACACGTCTCAGGCTCCGTCTGCCCACAATCTCAACCTGCTTTGTATAACGCGTAATTAATTTTTTTTAAACATTAACATTAACTATAAAATTTTTTTAACCTTTCGTTATTTTTAGTATTTGTCTCACGTGGCATAACCAGCTGTTCTTAGCTAACAATTGTGTAGCATTTTTGAACAGTTCTTTGGTATTATGCCATCTCTGAGGCAATGTTCGTGTACATATTTTTATGCAATTACCTTTGATTTTAATGTATATATATTTTACATTATAATGTATTTCTCACACATGACATTACACTGCCTATTTTGGTATGACCAGCTACTTAGAGCTAACGCTTTTGTGTAGCAACACTAAGTAGTGATCAGCTTCATATCATGGTACAGGCCACTTTCAATGCATATCTCAACTTTATCTATTTCACAAAGACCACTCTACAAATGTCATGACTACAACGTCGAGCACTTTAGCTCCTTTGGTCGTATACAAACACTGACAACGATCCAACCTGCTTAGGTTTTTATCTTAAACCTGGCAAATTCAGAGGCGATTTACCTCGAAATCTTCACGCTGCGGCTCCAAAAACTTACACTGCTCTATTTTGCCTCACGTGCTATGACCGTCCACTAGAGCTAACAATTTGTGTAGCAATTCCTAGTGGTTACCTGGCATCATATCATTGTTGAAGCAACCAACAAGCATATTTAAGCCCAGCACTTATGGTTCATAATATTTTTGCTTAACTTGGTTCGAACTCTGTCATGCATTTCTTATCTAGCCTCGCAGAGAGGAATATTTTTTTTCCTTTTTTTTCAGAGGGAAAAGTGTTGTAACGACACAAATCAATCGCCGACATATTGCGTAAATTAAATTCAAATTTATTTACGTTGCACCAATGAGAAAAAAGCAAATTGCCGTTTAACCACGTCTAACCACGTTTAACCAATAGTATGCAAGTACACATATTGCATGCTATTTAAGCACGGTAATTTACCATGCAAGTCAGTTGTGGCATTTGCCTTCTACCTGCTTCACGCGTGTGCGTTCTGTCGGCTGTCAATACGTGTGCGCTCTGTCGGCTGTCAATACCTACGCTGGTGATTTGATAGTTTCACCAACAACTAACTACATCCGTGACTCATCTTGTTGCGGGATACCAGAGAGACGAGCCAATTGAGTGCAGGACCTGCAGGACACCATCCACAACGCGATTACAGCTCAACCACGGGAGCGACAACTCAACCAGAGTCCACCCAAGGCTCTAGGACATCTTCAACTCTGAAGACTTCAAGAGAACGCATTACCAGGCCCTCTTAAGGGCCCCCATATCAGTAACTAATCTCTATTCAGAGCACCTTAACCGAGTTTGTAACGTCGTACGGCATTTACTTGAAGCCGGGGCGTTTACAAAATTGGCGACCGCGCCAGGATATTGATTATTGTTCTGATTTTTTTGGTATAAATAAAATTGACTTCCTTTTTCATCTATTTGGGATAAAAATCGATTAAGATTTGCGTTTTATCTACCGTGATCGTGGCCATCTGTGAATTTTTTTTGGGTATATATATATATTCGTGGTTTGTGTTGGGGGATATAATAATAATAGATTGACATTTGTGTTTTCTTTACCCTGACCGTGGATTTCTGGGAAATCTGTTGGGTATATATTCGTGGATTTGTGGGGATAATAATAACACATCGGCATCAAAGGCCAACGGGTCCTTTGTTCATCTTTTCTACGTACAAAACGGCACCGTACGTACTCAACAACTCAACTTCGGATTTTTGGAAACAGTGACTTTTTGTTCTGCTCTTATTCAACTGTGGAAGCTGTTTGTGGGTAAGCGTTTCGTTAAAGTATATTTATATATTTTCATATTGCTTTTAATTTATGCTTTTAAGATCCCGTAAGATTGTTAAAATGTCAGGTCCAATTTTAGATATTGATGTTCCTGTTTGGGATGGAGATAGTGAGCTATTCTTTATGCGCGTAGACTCCGCTTTCTCCCCGTTTCCTGATTATGACAGTCATCAAAAACTGTCGAAGGTTTTTGCTAAACTACCTTCTGAATTGCAGCGACGGATTTATCCTAAGCTTGAGGCCATTAGGAAGCTACCTAATCCCATTTTGGGCCTACAAAACGAGGTAGAATCCTTGCTTGGACCCACGGAAACTGAGCAGATAATAAACAAATATGCGCAGTTAGATATGCCAAATCTTGGCCCCATAGAAATACTGAGGGAATTACGGAAACGTTGGTATAAAACCAACATTTCTGACCATGAGGCTAAGGTTGTTTTTATTAACAATCTTCCCCAAACATTAAAACTCTTTGCCAGACAGCTCCCCAACACTCTCTCTATAGATGACTTATCTGAGAGATGTGAGTTAGAATATAGGGTTTTGGAACCCAAAGTGAATCCATCATCCTTTTCTTCACCCCCGCAAGATGATAGAATCTCCTCCTTAGAGAGAACAGTGGCGAACATGGCCAAAGTTCTAGAAGGATTGGCCATTACCAAATCGGAGATAAATCATGTGAATGCTCGACCAAAATTCGTTTCCAAGTCAAATTATAATGGTAGGCGGCGATCGAGATCTCCGCAATCATTTAATAAATATGCTCCAAAGAACTGGTGTTATAACCACCAGAAGTTTTTTATGCTTGCCAAGTTTGTCTTTGTCGTTCCGAAGAATTTCCGAATGAGTGTCAATTTCCACAGCTGACGGAAAGGACAACAGACCGCAGGCACAAGGGTGCATCAGTATCGGGAAACGTCTGGCGCAGGAAGTAGAAGACCGTACTTTCTGCACATCTGCGGCATCAACGGCGCCACTGTGGAAGCTTTTTGTGGGCCAGCGTTTCGTTAAATTATGTTTATATATTTTCATATTGCTTATAAATTTATGCTTTTAAGATCCCGTAAGATTGTTAAAATGTCAGGTCCAATTTTAGATATTGATGTTCCTGTTTGGGATGGAGATAGTGATCTATTCTTTATGCGCGTAGACTCCGCTTTCTCCCCGTTTCCTGATTATGACAGTCATCAAAAACTGTCGAAGGTTTTTGCTAAACTACTATCTGAATTGCAGGCCATTAGGAAGCTACCTAATCCCATTTTAGGTCTACAAAACGAAGTAGAATCCTTGCTTTGGCCCACAGAGACTGAGCAGATAATAAACAAATATGCGCAGTTAGATATGCCAAATCTTGGCCCCATCGAAATACTGAGGGAATTACGGAAACGTTGGTATAAAACCAAAATTTCTGACCATGAGGCTAAGGTTGTTTTTATTAACAATCTTCCCCAAACATTAAAACTCTTTGCCAGACAGCTTCCCAACACTCTCTATAGATGACTTATCTGAGAGATGAGTTAGAATATAGGGTTTTGGAACCCAAAGTGAATCCACCATCCTTTTCTTCACCCCCGCAAGATGATAGACTCTCCTCTTTAGAGAGAACAGTGGCGAACATGGCCAAAGTTGTAGAAGGATTGGCCATTACCAAATCCGAGCTAAATCAAGTGAATGCTCGACCAAAATTCGTTTCCAAGTCAAATTATAATGGTAGGCGGCGATCGAGATCTCCGCAATCCTTTAATAAATATGCTCCAAAGAACTGGTGTTATAACCACCAGAAGTTTTTTATGCTTGCCAAGTCTGTCTTTGTCGTTCCGAAGAATTTCCGAATGAGTGTCAATTTCCACAGCTGACGGAGAGGACAACAGACCGCAGGCACAAGGGTGCATCAGTATCGGGAAACGTCTGGCGCAGGAAGTAGAAGACCGTACTTTCTGCACATCAACGGCATCAACGGCGCTACAGGGAAGAAGCCAACTACAATCCGACATCCCTGTCGACTCTTTTCGTCCACGCCGAATTTTTCACATAGAGAACCAAACAGACAATGCCGGTCGCAATCACCAGCCTACTTGTTTGCATGACCCGGCCAAACAGCCCAACGAGCTTCTACACCTTCTTGATTTTAAAACTGGCGAAGAGTTCATCGTAGACACAGGTGCGGCAGTCTCAGGTCTCAAGGGTGATTCAATGGCCGAGATGTCGCTAGGCGTTCTTCTCGCAACAGCTACAGGCGAGCCCATACCAACATATGGCTGCCGGTACCGCACACTCAACATAGGTCTACGACGTGAATTTTCCCACAACTTCATCATTGCCAAGGTCTCACAAAATATAATAGGCCTTGATTTCCTTCTAAAATATCGGCTCATTGTTGATCTTGCCAATCAAAAGATCATCGACCCCTCCACCGGACTTGAGCAAAGTTTTTGGACACTTGCCTCCGAGCGTTTGGGGTTACAAGTCATTCAGCCAACCCCAGTGCATCATTCAGTAGAGATATCAGCAGCTCTTCGAAAATACGAATCGCTTTTCGATCTTAACAAGTCAGAGCTACGAGTCTCCAACACGATGCATCATATCGTCACAGAAGGACAACCTATTGCACTCAAGAAGCGACCACTGGCTCCTGCTAAGCTGAAAGCTGCCCAAGAAGAATTCTCAAGGCTTTTGGAAGAGGGAATCATCAGACCATCGAAAAGTTCATGGGCGTCACCACTGCACTTAGTCTCTAAATCAAACGGATCGTACAGAGCCTGTGGAGACTACCGTAAGCTAAATTCAGTAACAAAATCTGATGCATATCCTTGAAAAACTCAACGGCAGCAATTTCTTCTCAGTGATTGACCTCAGACAAGCGTACCATCACATCCCGGTAGCACCAGAGGATATCGAGAAAACTGCAGTCATCACTCCATTTGGCCTTTTTGAATATCTTTACATGCCTTTTGGACTTAAGTGTGCTACTCAGACATTTCAAAGATTCATGGACAACATACTTCGCGACGACTCTGCTTATTGTGTGTCATATCTCGATGACATTATGGTATTCAGTCCAGATCTAGAATCTCATGCGAAGCATCTACGAAATGTCCTCTCACACTTATCCAATGACGGACTCAAGATCAACTGTGACAAGACGCAGATTGCAACTACATCCGTGGACTTCTTAGGACATCGTATCACGGCCCATGGTATTCAACCGTTGCCGTCAAAGACGAACTCAATCAAGAATATCAAGTCACCAAGGACTGTTAGCGAGTTTCAGAAAATCCTGGGAGTACTAAACTATTATCGCAAGTTCCTTCCTGGTGAAAAATAAATAGAAACGAAGTTCCATTGGACTAGACAAGATCAATTGGAGATAGTCCATGAAGTATCAGAGCTTCTAGGTGAATGTGAGATCACAAAACGTTGGCGGACTGGAGGTAGACGTCGACCGATAGAGTCCATTGTCGTGGAGATTGAGTTGATGGAGCAAAGCATGGACATAGATGGAATCTGCAGGATTGAAGCGAGCGAGTCTTGCAGGGGTTGCAGGCATCCTTAGAACGTGGTTGTGATTGAAGGAAGACCAGGGGGAGTCGATGTCCGAAGCGAACCGTTGGTGGATCGGTAGGGCTGTTGGGTTTCCGGTCTTCCGCTGAAACAAGAAAGAAAAGAATTGGATGAGCAAAACGTAGTAAAGTATCCACAACGTGGATATAATGGGGTCAGGAATGGGCTGAGAAGTGATATTATTGAGTCTAGAAGAAAAGATTAAGACCAGAGAGGTAAAGTGGAAGATTAGATGACTGCTTGAGAGATTTCGCCCCCCGAAGTTAGTAAAGAGAATAGCCTGGGGTGAAGTAAATGTTATGGATTGAGAAGGAACCAGTTTCGTTTCCAATCGGTCGTATCACAAAGAAGTTTGTTGAAGAAGTACTTATGGGCTGCCATTGTGAATTCGTGCTGGGGTAGGAGTTTTATGTCTGTGGGAAGAGCGTTGAAGACATTAGTGGCTTTGGAGAAGAGGTAGATTTTTTTAAATATGGCGGGGGTATGGTTAGCTTGGATAGAAGAGTTACTAGAACGTGTGGCGTAGTGGTGACTTGGATGGGCAAAGTTGGAGAGTGGTAAGCAAGTTGTGATCTTATGGATAAAAGAAATGACTCGAAGGTGACAGGTGAACCAAAGCGGAAGATGGTTTGCCAGGAGTACGCGTTCCCTATAGTTTTGGCATTTCGGGAAGACTCGCTTTAGAAATCTGGAGGATACCTGTTCAATAGTATACGAGGAGGCGAGGGTGAGAGGACAGTAGAATTCGCTGGCGTGGGAAATGAGGGGCAGAACGTAGACCTTGAATAACGTTAGTTGGAGAGTGTGGTTGTTAGTCTTAAAACAGATCAGACGGGCCCATTTAAAGAGTTTGGAAGTAGTGTGTGTAAGGTGTAGGGAGAAGTCTAGGGATTTTGAGAAATAAATGCCAAGATGTTTGGCCGAACCTATTATTTCTATATCAAGGGGGTAGTTGGCAACCGGGATAGAGCAGAATGGATTATTATTATTATTATTAATATTGTTGGTTTATTATTATTATTATTATTATTAATATTATTGTTATTATTATTATTATTATGATTATTATTATTCTTATTATTATTATAATATTTTATTATTATATATTATATATTATTATTATTATTATTATTATTATTATTATTATTATTATTATTATTATTATTATATATTATTATTATTTTATATTATTATTGTTATTGTATATATATATATATATATATATATATATATATATATATATATATAACACAACCTTGTCGGGTGGAACGCAACGACCGGAGAGAGCGTGCTTGCGGTTTTCAACACTTTCTCTAATTTCGAAGGATATCGGGTTTCATTTTGTTTTTATTTTCAGATTCTCGGGATTTCTTGTCTGATTTCATCTCTAGGATACACCAGGAATCTACCTACACATTTTTTTGGAATTTACCTTCAGTTATCAAGGATCTATTCCTAGCTCACCCGATTTTCCCGTTTATTTTTGCATTTTAATACCCATTCTTTTTCTCTCATCAATACTCATTCTTTTCCTCTCTTCTATCGTAATCTACGTTATATCTGCTCTTCTATCTCACTCCACCATGAACCAGCTTTCGTCGCCAGCCCCCATCTCCCCGTTCCTCACCCAAAAGCTTATCTCCAATATTACTGACCTCCAACAGCAAATGGCGGACATCACAGGATTACTTGGAGCACTGACAGGCAACCTTTCAATCTCCACCGTTCAGCCCCATTTGTTGCGTCAAGCTGATGCGTTTCTGAATGGGGTAGCCAGGGAGGTTGCCCTGCGAAATCACAACAAGAGAAACCTCTTTTTATGGTCTCCGCGCTCCCCACTCTCAAAGGACGATCTGGCCTCAGATCTCATCAGTCAAATAGGGGATAACTTTAGCCACCTTAAAGAGATCTCCTCGGGAAAGGGTCAAGCCTTTATTCTCTCCTCGCACAAAAGACTGTCTGACGGTGAGGTTCGTCATCTCAAACTGCACTCGCCCATCTTAGCATCCGGGAAAGTCAAACTAAAGCGAGATTACACGCTACTACAGAGGACTTTAGAGAAAGCCCAAACCCATAAACCGGACACCACTCCCCCTCCTCCAGCTCATCACGCCTTTCCGGGCTGGATCTATCCAAAGAAAAGCCGCTCAGTTCACGGCGGAATCCTTGGCGATGCACCTTCCTCCAGTCCACCCCTACTGATACCTTCCCGATTTGAAGGCCTTCCTTTCACTTTTAGCCCTTACTCCGCAACCAGTCCCCCCACACAATCGCAAGCTTTACCACGTCGTCGCGGCTGACCACGCCGGGCTAAGCCTCCTAATAACGCAACTTCTGCCCCAAGTTCGTCCGCTAGGTCCACATCCCCACGACAAGTTACTTTTGTGACGGATGCTATGACCCAGAGACCGAATAAACGTAAGACTTCTTCGACACCCTCTACTGAAACCATCATCGACCCCACCATGGACTGTTGCGTCCCAGCCCCTGATCAGTCTCTGTCCCTGCTCACCCCATCAACGCAGCTTCCGAGTGCCCCCTCGAGCCCAGATATCTCGCCCCCTTTTGCTTTCAAACCCTCCAATTACCTCACCCACCTGATAAACGCGGGACAAAAGAAATCCAGATCGACGCTGACCACTCTATCCTTGTCAACGAGCGGTCTGTCACCCTCATCAGCCCTAGATCTCGCCCCGCCCGCCAGCGGAAAGCCTCCGCACGCTTCTCCTCCCCGATCTAACCATCCCTCTCTCAGAGCACTCTCAGCAATTCTCATCAATTGCAGGTCACTTACGCCAAAAATCAATCAACTACGAGCTTTTCTATCCTCTAACGAGATAGACATATGCGTTCTTGTTGAGACTTGGCTGTCCCCTTCCATCCACTGTGATGATCTTTTCCTCATTCACGGATACACGTTCCTTCGTAGCGACAGAACTGTCGGTCGTGGGGGCGGACTAGCTGCCTATGTCCGATCCCTTCTTATGCCCAAACGCTTGTCGACATCGAACTCTCAAGGATTGGAATTTTTCTCGTTTCAGCTACAAATCCATAACCAAAGCATATCTACCTGTGTTGTCTACAGACCCCCTAATATCTCACTCATCGACGACACTCGCGGGGCCCAACTTCTATCTACTTTTTTCTCTTTACACTCCGATCGGTACGTCGTTGTGGGTGATCTCAACCTCCCCATGGCTAACTGGCATAATCTAGCTTCCGAAAGTCACCCACTGCTTCGACTCTTCGCGGACAACCTGTTACACCAATTCGTGCATTTTCCTACCCGAGGGAACAACCAACTGGATTGTGTACTCTCCAATAACGAGGTGACCGATGTTCACTCTCGGGAGATCTTCCCTAATCTTGATCACTGTCAGGTATCCTTCCTCTTACCTCTCTTATCCTTCACCCCTCGAGAAGACACCCAATCGTTCAGGCGATTCACCAACTGGGAAGAGTTCCGCCGACTCTGTGACGCTGTTAACTGGAGGGACCTCTTTCTCCCAAACAATCTCTCCTCGTGCTTTTCCGAAGTCCATAACATCCTATCCTCCCACTATAACTCCGCCACCTCTATTCAACACGTATACTCGACGAATAAGTTGAACGCTCTGTTTAAGGCACGTGACAACCTCGCACGCAACTCTCGTCTACGCACATCGTCACTTGCCCGCGCCCTCGCTCTGAGACGCATCGATGGGCACATTAAACAGGCTATCAACAAACAAGCGCTCCACATCGAAAGACGCATCCGCTCAGCTCCTAACCCCCGGGCAAAGTTCGCTATCATCAAACACCAATTGCTGCAAAAGCCCAAAACCTCGTATATCAACTTCTCTCAGTCAGACGACCCCTGCTTCGCCAACGATTATCTGACTCACCTTCTCGACTCCTTTTCCACTCCCACTCCGCCTGTTGAGATGTTAGACAACGGAGACACCGAGAACCTACGCTGGTTCCACGTCTCTCCGGCTTCCGTCGCCCAAGCAATTAAAGACATTAAATCTAAACACCAATTTGATCAATATGGTGTCTCGGTCAGTATGATTGCTCTTCTAGGCTGGAACGTCTTCTCTCTGATTGCAGATGTTATTAATCATTGTCTCGAAACCACCTATCTTCCCCCGGACTGGCTTAATTCGACGATCTCTCCTATCCCTAAAAATGGCACTTCTTCGATCTCATCATTTAAAGATCTCCGCCCCATTACTATCGTCCCTTCTTTCACCAAAATCTTCGACAGGATCTTATACAACCTAATCTACCCCTTCATTAAGTCTCATGTAAACTTCTATCTCCTCGATGATCAACATGGCTTTTTGAATGGCCGCTCCTCTTCCACCAACTTAGTTAGTGTTCTCGATCATTGCTACTCCTCCTTCTCTAAAGGGCTTCAGTGCACTCTCCTATTCCTGGATATATCCAAGGCTTTTGACTCGCTGTCATTTTCAGCAATCGAATCCGCCTTACTGAGAAGCGGTATCTGCGGCAACGTTCTCAATCTTATCAGTTACTATCTCCGAAACCGATATGCGACAGTAAAAGTTGGCAGTAGTCACTCGAGGCCAGCCCATATCCGATCCGGTGTTCCCCAGGGCTCCGTACTTGGTCCCATTCTCTTCAACCTTACGCTCGCGCACATACAGGTTGAAGACAACCTTTTCAAGCTGTTCAAATATGCGGATGACATGGTTATCGTATTCAGCAACCCCACAACATCCAACCCCTCCTTACCCCTTATATCGGAGCTCCTATCCTCGCTCCACTCGCAGCTCAGCAGAATCGGCCTCAAACTAAATCCCACCAAAACTCGCCTAATGAAACTCTCCTCTGATCCATTCTGCTCTATCCCGGTTGCCAACTACCCCCTTGATATAGAAATAATAGATTCGGCCAAACATCTTGGCATTCATTTCTCAAAATCCCTAGACTTCTCCCTACACCTTACACACACTACTTCCAAACTCTTCAAATGGGCCCGTCTGATCTGTTTTAAGACTAACAACCCCACTCTCCAACTCACGTTATTCAAGGTCTACGTTCTGCCCCTCATTTCCTACGCCAGCGAATTCTACTGTCCTCTCACCCTCGCCTCCTCGTATACTATTGAACAGGTATCCTCCAGATTTCTAAAGCGAGTCTTCCCGAAATGCCAAAACTATAGGGAACGCCTACTCCTGGCAAACCTTCTTCCGCTTTGGTTCACCCGTCACCTTCGAGTCATTTCTTTTATCCATAAGATCACAACTTGCTTACCACTCTCCAACTTTGCCCACCCAAGTCACCACTACGCCACACGTTCTAGTAACTCTTCTATCCAAGCTAACCATACCCCCACCATATTTAAAAAAATCTATCTCTTCTCCAAAGCCACTAATGTCTTCAACGCTCTTCCCACAGACATAAAGCTCCTACCCCAGCACGAATTCAAAAAGGCAGCCCATCAGTACTTCTTCAACAAACTTCTTTGTGATACGACCGATTGGAAACGAAACTGGTTCCTTCTCAATCCATAACATTTACTTCACCCCAGGCTATTCTCTTTACTAACTTCGGAGGGCGAAATCCCTCAGGCAGTCATCTAATTTTCCACTTTACCTCTCTGGTCTTAATCTTTCCTTCTCGACTCACTGATACCACTTCTCAGCCCATTCCTGACCCCATCATATCCACGTTGTGGATACTTTACTACGTTTTGCTCATCCAATTCTTTTCTTTCTTGTTTCAGCGGAAGACCGGAAACTCAACAGCCCTACCGATCCACTAATGCTTTTCTTCAGACATCGACTCTCCCTCGTCTTCCTTTAATAACAACCTCGTTCTAAGGATGCCTGTGACCCCTGCAAGACTCACTTGCTTCAATCCAACAGATTCCATCCAGGTCTATGTTATGCTCCATCAACTCAATCTCCACAAGAATGGACTCCATCGGTCGATGTCTGCCTCCGGTCCGCCATCTTTTTTCGATCTCTCATTCACCTAGAAGCTCTGATACTTCATGGACTATCTCCAATTGATCTTGTCTAGTCAAATGGAACTTCGTTTCTATTTATTTTTCACCAGATTGAACTATCTTGATGTTAATGATAACTTTTCCCTTCCCCAACTCCTCCCCCTGCTATTAAATACTTTGCTAGTCACAATTCCACTCACCTCCACATATCCTACCCTTGATTTGTTATTTCAATGGTCGGGCCAGTTGGCCTTTGATGCCAAATAAATGTATTATTATTATTATTATTATTATTATTATTATTATTATTATTATTATTATTATTATTATTATTATTATTATTATTATTATTATTATTATTACTATTATATTATTATTATTATTATTATTATTATTATTATTATTATTATTATTATTATTATTATTATTATTATTAATATTATTATTGTTATTATTATTATTACTATTATTGTTATTATTATTTTTATTACTGTCAATATTATTATTATTATTATTATTATTAATTTTGTTATTATTAGGGGTTTGTTTAATAATAACACCCGCGCGTAATACGCCGGTAGCATGCAGTGGATTACTGTGTTTTAGCTGTCAAAGCCAGGATTTATATTTTTGTGTGCTTTAGAATGTTTCTTTTTGACTGGTAACTACACTGCTAAGACATTCTGCATTTATTTATTGTGTTTTATGACTCTTTGCTTTTGTGCATAGATATTAACTTGTGTTAAAAATCTTTTATTTTGTTGCCTCCAGAGCACGGTAAATTTTGGCTAATGGTGAATTTTAATTTACTTTGCAACCTTGTTCATAATACACGTATGATACTGCGACTTAGCCTTCTCCCATCACGACACTGAGAGATAAATTGAGACTGATTATAAGCACGGCCTACGAAATCAATTTTTTCCGCCATCAGCTGCCAGTCATATGTAGGAATAGCTTAGAATCAGTAAATAAACCGCTACCCCGCGAAACCTCTTACATAAATCGCAACACATCCTACAATAATTATATTGTAGGATATTGTGCTATCTATTGTTCCTCGTAGCTGTTGCGAGCAGACCGCCTAGAGACATCTCGGCCATGACTTGACCCTTGAGATCAGATAATTCGGCACCTTGATCTACGGTGAATTCCTCTGAGATTTTATTGTTATAGGAACAAAAGGGCTGGTCATTGCACATAAAATTATCGGTTGTACTGCTTTTGAGGTTAATTCTACTCGAACGCAAGTTAAACTGCAGCCATAGACGTTTCAAATTGATCTATTTTTGGCGTGAAGTATTGAGTCCACCCATTTGGGTGTGTCGTTTATGCGGATTACATCAGAATATATTATCAATGTATCATCCACCGAGACTTAATTATACGTAATTCTGCATTCAAATAGTTCATTTGTCAAGTCAGTCCTTTAATCAGCGTTTCAAACCCATCAGAAGCCATTCTTTAAGTTCACACACATGCTTTATTTGTACCCAATTATATATAGGATTTTACTCAGATCAAGAGCATCGATTAAGAAAAATAAAATTTCAAATATTTATTATTTATGCTGACTTCTTCGCCTCGAAGTCTGCTTCCATCATCGTGCTGACTGTTTCATCTTAATACGTGCGCTTCTGCGTGGACATTCTGTTGAATTAATACCAGTTCTATATAGGACCCTTGGTGCGCTCTTGGTCTCAAAGTGGGCTATTGCTTCATCTTCTCCCCCTCTGGAATCGGCATTGGCACCCTACTAAAAAGATAAAGTGCTGCGGGACGTGGTCCATCTGTCATGTAAACTACATCTGTATTGTGCTCTGAGTCCACGCGATACGGTCCATCATTGACAGCCTGCAGTGCCATGGGCTCGACTTTCGCAACCTTGAAATTGTCGCCGAACCTTAGGCGAGTTCGTGTAGGTCACCTTGCTTAGGCTTGTCGCTGTGTAGTGCCTACATATTCAGTTTACTGTTTTAGGCGCTCCTAAATATCCACTTTGGTGTATCGCCCGTGGGATCCTGAGATTACAGGTTCACCTGGCAGTCTAATATGCACTGAATAGATCATGGTCGTTGGAAGAAATCCTGGCGCGGTCGCCATTATTGAGTTAATCTATATTGGTTGGGTCGTTTATGCGGATTCCTTCAGATTTTATTATTAATCTATCATCCAGTCGAGACTTAATTTTACCTCATTTTGCCGTCAAATTTTTCATTTGTGCAGTCTGTCCTTTAATCATCGTTTCGAATCCATTAGAAGCCATTTGTAGAATTCACACACTTGCTTTATTTTTAATCAATTAAATATAGGGATTTTATCGGATAGAGAGCATCGATTCAGGAAAGCAAGTTTACAAATATTTATTATTTTGTTTTCACTTCTGCGGCTCTAAGTCTGCTTCCGTTATTGTGCTAACTGCTTCATCTTAATACTCGCACTTCTGCGAAAACTTTCTGTTGAATTAATGCCAGACCTATATAGGTTCGTTCTTAGTCTCCAAGGTAGCTATTGCTATATGAAGAATGTAAATTTTCCCATTGTATTGCTTTCGATCATCTAAGGTAGGAAATTAAAATCCATTTCACAAATTCTCCAAACTTCGCATGCAATTCAAACTGTTATAGATATATTTTTGGTCTTTATAGAAAAAATGTTTTGGAGAATATCGTCTGAATGATCGAGGAGATGTTGATTGTCGTTTTTACAGTTTAAGACTGTGTTGATCCGCAGTATTATTATCATATCCTTTTTCTATGACGTATCTTATAAACATTTTAGCCAAATTTGTATTAGATCTTTCTAAAGAGGAAAGCCTAATCTCATACGATGTGAAACCGACATATGGACACTGAGCTAACTTAAAATTTAGGATATTCATGCTTGGAATTTACTTTAAGGATATTATAAATAGATACACTAAAATTGCATAAAGGGACTTTTGAAAAATTAATTTAAAACATATTTGAATCAGAAATTTTAAATGATAATAAAAAGCGCTCACCAAAATCTGCTTCCAATCTTTGTACTGACCAATTGCCTTTGGTAAATTCGCAGATTATGGTACAAAATAACGTAGGCGAGAAATATTCTGATCGATTGAACCACAGAATTCCTTGATATAGAAACATTAAAAACCCGTGTCAATGATTTCAATGCCGCAACCAAATTTCAAAAAATACCGTGTCAATGATTAAGCAGGATGTTAAAGATAGGATGATCCCGTGATAAAAATCTGCGTATTAGATATACAACAATAATTCCCATCCATAAAAGTTGTAGTTAAAAAATTCGCTTCACGATTTGTATTATGAAACAAGTTGTGTCGGTAGTTTACAGCAATATCATTGCACCCTGATCCTGGCGCGTTCGCCAATATGACGCCCCGACTAATAATGTGCTATGCGACGTAACTAAGAAGAGCAAATCCCGATTTGGAGATAGCAGTTTCTGTCGGTGAAACTTAACAGGATCAGGAATAAAATTACCCGCAAATGCCAAGAGAGATTGTGTGCTAGCAGCAAGTGGATGTCACGAAGTCCTTCTAGGCACTAGCTTTGACTGTCCTGTTCTTCATCTGGTGATACTTTGAATTGATGCACTTGAAGAGGTTGGATTGAGGCAGCAGGATTTGTTATCTGCTGTTCGGATGACCTGACTAGTCTTGTTGAAGGTCTAGAGCAACACGTAGTAATCAGATAAATAGATGATCGTCTACGTATGACTTCATGCACAGCAACAAGTAGAATGCGTGACGGAAGAATAGCCGAATTAGTGACACAGTAGAATAGAATAGAATATATTTATTTGGATTCAGACCACTCATGTTATATCAAATAGATAATCATATTAGACAATTTACAATATATAATGGATATCAAGTCACATAAATATGTTTATTTAGTCTCATACAAATAAGTAAATCTAAATAGTTATGACTTACGATTTATCTGAAAATCCAGCAGTAATATCACTACATACGCTATATAATTGTAAAAATTAGGGTAAAATTCGATTATAATATTATGCATAAATGAGAAACACAACTATTAAATATTTATTTGTATTGTTGACTAAAATGATGATATTGTAACACGTGGCTCCGCGTTACAACCCAATGAAGTTCAATTTTGACAAATATAGTTCTCTTTAAGGTCAAATAATCTAATTCTGGTTTTAAACAATATTTCTCTTAACTGTGATTTTAGCAACAATCTCTGTTAGTTTCAAGCAGTTTAAATTGAGATTTCTTGAACTGCAACTTTAATTGTAATTAATAGGGATATTTTAATAATACACACCCGCGCGCAATACGCAGGTAACATGCGGTAGATTTATGTGACTTAACGATCAAACACAGGATTTACTTGTTTAGCATGCCTTAACCATTTTTACACAACTACTAACAGTTCAATTATGATTCTCCTAATCCATACTTAAGGTGTTTCTCAATCATTTATCCAAAACCCTACAGTTCAGTGGATTTATGTGATTTAACACTCAAAACCTAGCTTACAGTGGATTATTGTGACAACGCAAAATTTGGATTTATACTTTTTTCTTATTGTGACTATTTTTATACGATTTTTATCTTTACTTTGCAACATTGTGTTCAATAAAACATTAACATTTTGACTAAGCTTTCTCACATCACCCTTCGGGAAAGGGCCAGGGATTAATCATGAACGCGGATCGTAATAACAGCTACCAGGTATTATGTAGGAGGGCATAACCTCACTAAATAGACAACTAGCCCGCAGAACCTCTTACATTAACTACAAAACCTCCTACATAAATGGTGCCCCGTTTCGTCGAACTCACAGCCAATAAAGAATTAATCAGCATCTAGCCTTTGAGAACATCAAGCACTTCGGATGAATGCCACGCAAGAGTGAATCCGGTAAAGCAGGGAGAACACACAAGAAAGTAAATCCTGAGCCACAAATCACAGCGAACCACCCTCTCGAGATCACAATTCTCGAAGACAGCCACACGATGACGGGTGAGGACGATGTAACACTGCCATCTATACTCGACAGCACACACACATAAGATGACGTCCAGCTCAGGAAATGCAGGAAGCCCGGTGGCGAGCCCAGCAACAGGCCGCACCACCACATGGACCCAGTACAAAATATGCCAATTAGATCCAGACTACCTTGAAGAGTGGATCAACGATGTTACTTTATTGGCCAAGGTGTCCAATATAACAGACGAGGGCTCAATTTTTGAGGGCTTGGGAGACAATCCCAATGTCTTTCAGACGCGGACTCAAAGATATCCTGCATCGATAAACTGAGGGATCATGTTCGCAGCCATGGCAGAGCCTGCAAAGCGCGTCAAGCAGCGCCTGACACCAGATCGGGAAGACAGGCTTACAGAATTGATGAGCCAGATGTCCCTAGGTAGTCGCACGCCTTCCGAGCTATATAGGGAGATGGAGCAGAAAGCCTCTGAATTCAACCTACCCAAGGAAATCTTGATGCGACTATTCATTCAGAAGCTTCCTCCGGCACTCCAAGAGATGGCCACGTTCCTGCGCGAATCCGTTAAAGTGCAAGACGACGTACTGCCGGCACGTCTAGACAAGTGGTGGAAGAAACACCACTGCACATCACCTGCCTCAGAGCAAGGTTACATCACCTCACAACTGTCCGAGTCTCAATCCACGTCATCATTAATCCGAACAAATGTCACCAATGAGCGCCTCATCAGCCTGCTCGAGAACCTCACCGTCAGGCCAAATTCGGCCTCAGTCGATGCCGTCCACTATAGACACGACCAGAGCAGGCTTGACTAGCATCGACTACAGTCCCGAAAAAGCACCAGGAGATCGAAAGCCAGAAGCTAGGCCACGGTTCCACATCTACCGGCGGAGTGGTGTCCGAATCACCGCAGCTATGGCCACTCCACACGCTATTGCCTCAGAAATGGCTGCACATTCCCGCGCACAGACGCGACGTTCAGGTGGGCGCGGTCACCTTCGACAACTCAGGATGATCCTCCCATGGAGGGTTCGGAAAACTGCTGGGGTCAGCCTCCTCTGCGGCAGTAGAGGCTGATCACCCCAAGATTGTTGGCCGCCTCACATCGCGGTAGAGCGCAATCAATCTATTGTCTTTACAGCGACGGCTCCAGTCAAGTCATGCTTCAAACGCCCAAATGCCAGCAACCAATCCCATCGTCAGTTGCCACTATCAACATACTTCCTCATCCGTGACGCAAATTCTGGCGAATTATTTCTCATAGACACTGGATCAGATATAAGCTTTCTCCGCCACAATTATTTCGAACCCACCCACCCAGTCAACACCAGCAGTCTTACCTGCGCCAATGGCTCCAACATAGCGACGTTTGGGGTACGAGTACACACAATCTCGTTCTCCAACTCAAAAAGATGTTTCAATTATCCTTTCATCATTGCCAACACGACAAGAAACATCATTGGACGTGACTTCCTCGAACACTTCGACCTTACTATACGTCCAAAAACACGAGAGATACGCACTGCCGACAATCAGTTGCTATCATCAGCGCTAAAACACACGACTCGCGCCGAAGCAGTCTCATCTATACAGCTAATTCCTCCAGTTCCTCATGTACCACAACTGGACGATGTTCTAAAGCGACATGAAGATATTTTCAAACCTATCTCCTTTATGCCCGATCTCAAGAGGAAGCGTGCCATCACAGCTCATCGTATCATCTTATCGAAGCCACTTCCTCATCCTCCCAGAGCACGTCCATTGGCACCACACAAACATAAGGCCGCCGAGCAAGAATTCGCCATGCTACGTCAACAAGGCATCTGTACACGATCCAGCTCACCATTTGCGTCGCCTGTGGTAGTAGTACCAAAGAGTGAACCCGGAACATTCAGGGTGTGCGGGGATTATCGTATTCTCAATTCTTGCACACAGTCTGATTCGTACATCCTGCCAAATCCAGCTGACCTACTCAGATCCGCTATCGGTCATGCTGTGTACTCAAAACTCGACCTAGTGAAAGCCTACTATCAAGTACCGATGGACAAAGACTCCGTATCCTATACTGCACTCAGATTCACAGGAGGTGGCACTCACAAATATCATTATATGCCTTTCGGTCTTAAGAACGCATCTCAAACATTTCAACGCGTTATGGACGAAATACTAGATGGTCTACCATTTGTAATTCCCAACTTAGACGACATTCTGGTATTCTCCAACTCAATGTCCGAACATATGCAGCATATTGACATTCTACTCGCACGTCTAGCAGACTACGGCCTCCGGCTTCATGGCAACAAATGTGTCTTTGCACAAAAATCAATTGAATTCCTCGGTCATCAAATTTCCGAGAAAGGCATGACACCTATACCTGCTAAGGTTCCTGTCCTTCAAGATCTACAGCCTCCAAACACCGTTCGAGCGTTACGACGATTCTTGGGCAAGATGAACTACTACTCTCGATTCGTACATTGCCTTGCCAAGATTCTGGCACCTCTTCACAAATATCTCGTGCCAGAAAGCCGTTTTGTCAAGAAATCACAACTGATTCAACCCAACATGGACGATATGCAAACTTACGAGGATGCCAAAAGGGCCTCATGCAAAGCGACCATGCTACATTCTCCTGATTCCTTTCAACCTTTTGAATTGATCGTTGACGCATCCGGCGTTGCCACAGGCGCAGTACTTCAACAGTCCATCAATGGCATACACCGACCTATCGCGTTCTACTCGTAGAAACTACAACCTCGCGAGACGCGATATGATACATTAGGGAAAGAGTTACTCGCAATCTACCGGTCGATCCTACACTTCCACACCTATCTGGATGGCCGAAAGTTCAAGATCTACACCGACCACCTTCCTCTACTCCCGATGCTCAGAGGAAAGAAAGAGTATTTATATTCACGACGTGTCAACTCGCAACTTACACGAATACACGAGTATGAATATGAAGTCACTCACGTCAAAGGATCAGAAAACGTAGTTGCAGACTCCCTGAGCCGTCCTGCAGAACTCTGTGCCTCTATCCTGTGTCCTTCACCTATAAGTACTCAGGAATTGCAAGCAGCACAGCAAGATGATCCATCACTTCGTACATTTGATGTCAATCGCCTGAAAACACTTGATTATGATGGAACTCTGCTGCAGTGTAAAATAACCTGAAAAACTCCGTCACAAGATCTTCGAGGTTTACCATTCAATGAGCCATCCATCTGGCGAAGCCTCAGTGGAAATTTTATCCAGAACGTATTTTTGGCCTGGCATGCGGCGAGATGTCAAGAAGTGTTCAAAACAATGTCTAGAATGTCAGAAATGCAAAGTGACGAGACACACCAAAACGGCGCCACAAGTCATCCAAGTGTCCATACATACACGTTGATCTGGTAACCTTACCTGCCGTGAACAATATATGCTATCTACTGTCAATACGGGATCGCACCACTCGATGGTATGAGGCTATACTACTGCCAGACATGAAGCAAGACACTGTCAGTTATGCTTTAGAGCTCAATTGGTTCGCTCGGTTTGGTGCTCCAGCTGAAGTGACAACCGATCTTGGCGCACAGTTCCTCGGCGAAGAGTTCGCAGCCCTACTGAAATACTATGGTGTCAAACACTCCGTGACCACGGCTCGTAATCCTAGAGCAAATGGTTTCGTCGAAAGGCCACACGGGGAACTGAAAGCGGCGCTCAAGGCTAGCCCAGAAGTAAATTGGCTTGCGGCTTTGCCGAAAGTACTCCTATCAATGCGTACAAGACCTCGAGAGCCGATCAAATGTAGCTCCGCTGAAATGGTATTTGGTGAATGTCTACGGCTGCCTGGTGAACTAGTCCGATCACGCTCTGAAACTGCGATAACGGTGAACGATCCGGCATTTCTGTTTCCACTTCGCAGTTACCTACAGTATAACGCTCAGAATCGGCCGATCTGTCCTACACGTCTGCAACATGGTCCAATATATAAACGCAAAGATTTTGATAGCTGCAAATGGTTCTTCGTCAACAACGATATGGATAACAGGATTCTAGCCAAACCGAAGCGCGGTCCTTATCGTGTGTTTGATCGACATCAGAATTACATTATTTTGGAGATCAATGGCAAAGCTGAAGCTGTCTACAAATACAGACTTTCCCCGGCCGACGTTGATCCAAATGACCCGCTGTTCCACGATGTTGATCTATCAGGCAGTAAAGAGACGATTATTCTACCTCCAGACAGTTTTGCTGACCACGGGCTGACGCCCGACATCTCACCAGCAACAGAGCCAACTGACGCCGTCACGCCGCCGCGAGATATAGAGGAACAAGAGTCAGTGTCGACAGAGCCAACATCAGTGTTTACTCGTTACGGCAGAGCCATAACACCTCCTGTAAGGTTAGCCCCCTTCATTGTGTACTAATTTTCATTGTCGGGGAGTGTATGTAACACGCGGCTCCGCGTTACAACCCAACGATGTTCAATTTTGACAAATATAGTTCTCTTTAAGGTCAAATAGTCTAATTCTGGTTTTACACAATATTTCTCCTAACTGTGATTTTAGCAACAATCTCTGCTAGTTTCAAGCAGTTTTAATTGAGATTTCTTGAACTGCAAATTTAATTGTAATTAATAGGGTTTTGTTTAATAATAATGCACACCCGCGCGCAATACGCAGGTAACGTGCAGTGACTAAACGCTCAAACACAGGATTTACTTGTTTAGCCTGCGTTAACCAATTATATACATCTATTAACAGTTCAATTATGATTCTCCTAATCCATACTTAGGGTGTTCCTCAATCATTTATCTGAAACCCTGCAGTTCAGTGAATTTTTGTGATTTAACATTCAAAACCTAGCTTACAGTGGATTATTGTGACAACGCAAAACATGGATATATACTTTGTGCTTATTGTGACTATTTTTATACGATTTTAAGCTTTGCTTTGCAACATTGTGTTCAATAAAACATTAACGTTTTGACTTAAGCTTTCTCATATTACCCTTCGGGAAAGGGCCAGTGATTAGTTATGAACGCGAATCGTAATAAAAGCTACCAGGTATTAGGTAGGAGGGAAAAACCTTACTAAATAGACAACTAGCCCGCAGAATCTCTAACATTAACTACAATACCTCCTAAAATATAATGCATAAAATTTACAATTTATTTATACTGTTGGAGTTTCGCGGTGTTAATTACTCCCTACATTTGATTGGTAGCGGCTGTGGAGATCCGTGCACATGATCAATCTCTGGCTTTTTTCCCGATGGGTGATGTGAGAAGACTAATACGAATGATCACAAATGTATTTTAAATAACGTCGTATAGACGGTAATAAAATTAAATTTTAACACAAATGAATATCTTAAACACCTGTAACAGTCAAACTATATTTTCCGTACTCTAGACGGCAAAAAGACTGAATATTGTTCACAAAGTTGAATGTCTTATGCACCCGTCACAGTTTAACAGAATTGTCCGTGCTCTAGACGGCAGCAAAATGAAAGCTGTTTACAAAGTTGAATATCTTACACACAAGCAATTATTCTTTCACAAATGTCTGAATTGAAATGAATACATGTAACCGATTGAAAATACATGATGATATGAATATAGTCACTGTTAAAAGTTGTCGATGATGATAAATGGATTGAAATCGTGTAAAAACTTCAATGACAAAATTTCACAAATAATTAGTTCACTGTTTGCTATGATTTTAATTTATATAATTATAATAATCCATTGTACTCTGAAATTCGGATAGGTATAGTTAATTGCGCACAGTAAATCCCTTGTGTAGAGGCCCTTTGGTCACTATCATAAGAGGATCTCTTGGATGCCAGGCCCGGAAAATCCATATATGCTGAATGATTATCTATCTTGGAACACTTAAGTTCCTCTGAACTATCTCTTAAGCTACAATCCTTAAGTCCGCTAGCCAACTGCTCTGTATCCTCAGTATTTAATAAACCAGACATGATATTATTAAATTACTTGTAATTTATGTATTATATTAATTAAGTAAGCTTACCCGGATACACTGATGTCCACAAATTTACTGAACTGAAATGACTGAGACCTTGAAACAAATATTCACTTAAATTACCCAAAGCAAATTTGTGGTTCTTTTCGCTGATAATTAAAAACAACAAAATGACGAGAAGATTAGAAATTTTTATTCACAAAGTAATCGGTGATGAACCACGCAGTGTCCCGCTTATGCAATTCAGAAACTCAGATCAAAACTCTCTCATTTCTTTTCACAAAACAAGTCCAAAACTTCGACAATATGAACAAAAGAACTTTCAAAAAATTTTACAATATTTTTCAAAAATTACAATATTGTTTTACGAAACCAGCGATAACATCAAATGTCCAAAAATAAAAATTGATTTATTTTTATATGAGAGGTTAATTTCTGTCCGATAATTAATTTAACCTCTACACTTGCACAAACTGCGAATAATCCAACTGAGCAAAAAAGATCCGCTGTGACATTATAATTCACCACATGCTCCATGCGTATTGCGCGCGGGTGTGTATATTTAATAAACAACCCTATTAATTACAAATAAAATTTCAGTTCAAGAAATCTCAATTCATCATCATCATCATTTCCAGCCACACAAAAGTCAAGTAACTAATGTTTCACTGCCATATAAACATAAGGAGTGGAAAAAAAGTATCTAAGTGAATTTAGATAAATTATTATTGAGATTTACGAGAGGTGGAGAGGGGTAGAGAGAGAAGGAAAACATTGCTATTATGAGTAAATTTATCAGGATAACTCAAAGAAATGAGGCAAACTAAACCTCTCCACAACACCATTATGGCCAAGTTAGCATTCGGGCAAGGCGACATCAGCAACACAGCTTCCTTGCGGATTTCACCGTATCACGTCATAAACATAAAACGTACGAGCAAGAGATTCTTGCTGTCCAAGCTGTTTTAATTTTCGCAAAAATACTTCTGGTCGCGTTAAGGTTTACAACGAATTAACGCATAACTTTACAACCAGCAGTGGTGTTCGTCAAGGTTGTCCACTTTCCCCATTTTTGTTTAATTTTGTAATCGATGCTATTATGAACAACACTCTCTCACACATTCAGGACGCTGGAGTTGAAGTTCTCCCGGGAGATAAACTAGTCGATCTTGACTATGCGGACGATATCGTACTATCATTCGACAATCAGCATGCTGCCCAGACCACCTTAAATAGATTATCAAACGTTGTTCCGTCTTTCATTATGAAATTCGCACCCTCTAAATGTAAGATACTGTTACAGGATCACCCACCACTCACTCCAATGTTGCGACTGCAGAATGCAGATCTTCACATAGTCGACAGGTTTACATATCTTGGGAGCTCTATCAATAACGTAGGCAATATGTCCAAAACTGCTTGTAACTAACAGAGATTGTTTCTAAAATCACAGTTAAGAGAAATATTGTCTAAAAACAGAGTTAGATTATTTGACCTTAAAGAGCACCATATTTGTCAAAATTGAACATCGTTGGGTTGTAACGCGGAGCCGCGTGTTACATGCACACCCCCGACAGTGAAAATTAGTACACAATGAAGGGGGCTAACCTTACAGGAGTTATTATGGCTCTTCCGTAGCGTGTCACCACTAATGTTGGCTCTGTCAACATTGATTTTGGTTCCTCTATATCTGGCGGCAACGTGGCGGCGTGGCGGCGTGGCGGCGTGGCGGCGTGGCGTCGGTTGGCTCAGTTGTTGGCGTCAGTCCGTGGTCAGCAAAACTGTCTGTAGGTGGAATCATCGTTTCTTCACCGCCTGATAGGTCAACATCGCGGAACAGCGGGTCATTTGGATCAACGTCGGCCGGGGATAGTCTGTATTTGGAGACAGCTACGGGTTTGCGATTAATCTCCAAAATGATTTAATTCTGACGTCGATCTAACACACGATAAGGACCGCGCTTCGGTTTGGCTAGAATCCTGTTATCCATATCGCTGTTGACGAAGAACCATTTGCAGCTATCAAAATCTTTGCGTTTATATATTGGACCATGTTGCTGACGTGTAGGACAGATCGGCCGATTCTGAGCGTTATACTGTAGGTAACTGCGAAGTGGAAACAGAAATGCCGGATCGTTCATCGTTATTGCAGTTTCAGAGCGTGATCGGACTAGTTCGCCAGGCAGCCGTAGACATTCGCCAAATACCATTTCAGCGGAACTACATTTGATCGGCTCACGAGGTCTTGTACGCATTGATAGGAGTACTTTCGGTAAAGCCGCAAGCCAATTTTCTTCTGGGCTAGCCTTGAGCGCCGCTTTCAGTTCCCGGTGTGGCCTTTCGACGAAACCATTTGCTCTCGGATTGCGAGCCGCGGTCACGGAGTGTTTGACACCATAGTATTTCGGTAGGGCTGCGAACTCTTCGCCGAGGAACTGTGCGCCACGATCGGTTGTCACTTCAGCTGGAGCACCAAACCGAGCGAACCAATTGAGCTCTAAAGCATAACTGACAGTGTCTTGCTTCATGTCTGGCAGTGGTATGGCCTCATACCATCGAGTGGTGCGATCCCGTATTGACAGTAGATATCGTATATTGTTCACGGCAGGTAAGGTTACCAGATCAACGTGTATGTGCGTGAACCGGACTTTGGGCACTTGAATGACTTGTGGCGCCGTTTTGGTGTGTCTCGTCACTTTGCATTTCTGACATTCTAGACATTGTTTTGACCACTTCTTGACATCTCGCCGCATGTCAGGCCAAAAATACGTTCTGAATAGAATTTCCACTGAGGCTTCGCCAAATGGATGGCTCATTGAATGGTAGATCTCGAATATCTTGTGACAAAGTTTTTCAGGTATAAACGGCCGAGGGCCCACGCCAGTTATTTCACAATGCAGCAGAGTTCCATCATAATCAAGTGTTTTCAGGCGATTGACATCAATTGTCCGAAGTGATGGATCATATTGCTGAGCTTCTTGCAATTCCTGAGTGCTTATAGGTGAAGGACACAGGATAGATGCACAAAGTTCTGCAGGACGGCTTAGGGAGTCTGCGACCACGTTTTATGACCATTTGACATGAGTGACTTCATATTCATACTCGTGTTTTCGTGTAAGTTGTGAGTTGACACGTCGTGAATATAAATACTCTTTCTTTCCTCTGAGCATCGGGAGTAGAGGAAGATGGTCTGTGTAGATCTTGAACTTTCGGCCATCCAGATAGGTGTGGAAGTGTAGGATCGACCGGTAGATTGCGAGTAACTCTTTCCCTAATGTATCATATCGCGTCTCGCGAGGTTGTAGTTTTTGCGAGTAGAAGGCGATAGGTCGGTGTATGCCATTGATGGACTGTTGAAGTACTGCGCCTATGGCAAAGTCGGATGCGTCAGTGATCAATTCAAAAGGTTGAGACCAATCAGGAGAATGTAGCATGGTCGCTTTGCATAAGGCCCTTTTGGCATCCTCGTAAGCCTGCATGTCGTCCACGTTGAGTTGAATCAGTTGTGATTTCTTGACAAAACGGCTTTCTGGCACGAGATATTTGTGAAGAGGTGCCAGAATCTTGGCAAGGCAGGGTACGAATCGAGAATAGTAGTTCATCTTGCCCAAGAATCGTCGTAATGCTCGAACGGTGGTTGAAGGCTGTAGATCTTGAAT
Organism: Eudiplozoon nipponicum; assembly: GCA_029291075.1. Taxonomy (NCBI): domain Eukaryota; kingdom Metazoa; phylum Platyhelminthes; class Monogenea; order Mazocraeidea; family Diplozoidae; genus Eudiplozoon; species Eudiplozoon nipponicum. The sequence goes on along the minus strand of JAQBSW010002463.1, from coordinate 70,404 downwards.
AGCACGAACCTTAGCAGGTATAGTTGTCACTCCTTTTTCGGAAATTTGATGACCGAGGAATTCAATTGATTGCTGTGCAAAGACGCATTTGTTGCCATGAAGTCGGAGACCATAGTCTGCTAGGCGTGTGAGTAGAATATCAATATGCTGTATATGTTCGGAAATTGAATTGGAGAATACCAGGATATCGTCTAAATATGGAATTACAAATGGTAGACCATCTAGTATTTCGTCCATAACGCGTTAGAAGGTTTGCGAGGCATTCTTGAAACTGAAAGGAATATAGTGATATTCGTGAGTGCCACCTCCGGTGAAACTGAGTGCATTTAACGATACTGAGTCTTTGTCCATCGGTACTTGATAGTAGGCTTTCACTAGGTCGGGTTTTGAATACACAGCATGACCGATAGCGGATCTGAGTGGGTCAGCTGGATTTGGCAGGATGTACGAATCAGACTCTGTGCGAGAATTGAGAATGCGATAATCCCCACACACCCTGAATGTTGCTGGTTCACTCTTTGGTACTACTACCAGAGGCGACGCATAAGGTGAGCTGGATCGTGTACAGATGCCTTGTTAACGTAGCATGGCTAATTCTTGCTCGGCGGCCTTATGTTTTTGTGGTGCCAATGGACGTGCTCGTGGAGGATGAGGAAATGGTTTCGACAGGATGATACGATGGGCTATCTTCGAGCATTGTGATCTCGAGATGGTGTTTTTCTGTGATATGTGTCTTAGAATTTACTTTCCTTCGTGGCATTCATCCAAAGTGCTTGAAGTTCTCAAAATTCTAGATGCTGATTTATTCTTTGCTGGCTGTGAGTTCGACGAAACGGGGCACCATTTATGTAGGGATATTTAGCGGGGTAGCTATCTAGTTCGTGATTTCTTACCCTTCCTACATAGAATTGGTAGCTGCTGTTGAGATCCGTGCTTAAGATCAATCCCCGACCTTTTCCCGATGGGTGATGTGAGAAGGCTAAGTCGAATGATCACATATGTATTGTACACAATGTTGCATGGAAAATTCATAGTTAGTCCAAATTGACCGTGCTCTAGACTGCAACAAAACGAAATATTGTCAACAAAATTGAATGTCTTATACACAAGTAATTATCAATTCACAGTTAACAAAACAGACCGTGCTCAAGACGGCAGCAAGACGATATACTGTCAACACAAGTATAAATCAATTCACAAACGTCTAAATTGTAATGAATACATGTAACCGATTGAATATATGTGATGATATAAATAAAGTCACTGGTAAATATTGTCACTGATGATGGATAGAATAAAGTCCTGTAAAAACTTCAATGAAAAAAACTTCACAAATAATTAATCCACTGTTTGCTATGGTTTTAACTTATTTAATTATAATAATCCATTGAACTATAGAACTTGTGAATGTGATTGAGGAACATCTGATGTCTTGATGCGTGAAGTCATATCTGAATGCAAAGAAAAACTATCAAACCACATATGCACTATAATCCACCGCATGTTCCCTGCTTATTGCACGCGGGTGTGTCTATTTATCAAACAAAACCCTATTAATTACAATTAAAATTGCTGTTCAAGAAATCTCAATTAAAACTGCTTGAAACTAACAGAGATTGTTTCTAAAATCACAGTTAAGAGAAATATTGTCTAAAAACAGAGTTAGATTATTTGACCTTAAAGAGCACTATATTTGTCAAAATTGAATATCGTTGGGTTGTAACGCGGAGCCGCGTGTTACAAGCTAATGGCATGCGAGCTTCCTTTTTCAAAACAATATAAGCTTGGCGCATTTACCATGCTTATTCATTAGCACGTTTGACACATTCTGCTGTGCACTCACGTAATACTGACTGTCTGTCTCCGCCGTACGGAAGAATTCTAAAATGAATGCCAATTTCCACAGTTAACGGGCCAGTCCTCAGAAAACAGGCACTGTAGAGCATTAGGATCGGGAAACGTATGTCGCAGAATATAAAAGACGTACTTTCTTCGCATCAATGACATCAACGGCGCCACTAGGCAGCAATCACTTACATACACATTGACTATTTTCGTCCACGCCGGACATGCAACATTAATAGCCAAACGGACAACATCAGTCGCAATCACAAGCTTACTTGTTTGCATAACAAGGCCAAACAGCCCAACGAACTTCTGCACCTTCTTGATTTCAAAACTGGCGAAGAATTCATCGTAGACACCGGTGCAGAAGTCTTAGTTCTCAAGAGTGATTCTATGGCCGAGGTGTCGCTAGGCATTCTACTCGCGACAGCTACACGCGAGCCCATACCTACTTATGGCTGCCGGTATCGCACACTTAACATAGGTTTACGGCGTGAATTTACTCACAACTTCATCATCGCTAAGGTCTAACACAATATAATAGGCCTTGATTTCCTTTTGAAATTTCGGCTCATTGTTGATCGTGCCAATCAAAAGATCATTGACCCCTCCACCGGCCATGAGAAACGTTCTTGGACACTTGCCCCCGAGCGTTTGGAGTTATAGGTCATTGAGCCAACCCCAGCGTATAATTCAGCAGAGATATCAGCAGCTCTTCGAGAACACATGTCGCTTTACTATCTTAGCAAGTCAGAGCTACGAGTCTCAAACACGATTCACCATATCGTCTCAGAAGGACAACCTATTGCACTCAAGGAGCGACGACTAGCTCCTGCTAATCTGAAAGCTGCCCAAGAGGAAATTGAATGGCTGTTGGAAGAAGGAATCATTAGACCATCAAAAAGTTCATTGGCGTCACCACTGCACTTAGTCTCAAAATCAAACGGATTGTACAGAGCCTGTGGTGATTACCGCAAGTTAAATTCAGTGACAAAATCTGATGTATATCATATTCCCAATATTAACACTTAACTGGAAAAACCCAACAGCAGCAATTTCTTCGCAGTGATTGACCTCAGACAAGCCTACCATCACACCCCGGTAGTGCCAGAAGATATTAAAAAAACAGCGGTCATCACTACATTTGGCCTTTTCGAATATCTTAAAAAGCCTTTAGGACTTAAGTGTGCTACACAGATATTTCAAAGATTCATGGACAACATACTTCGCGACGACGCCGCTTACTGTATGTCATATCTCGATGACATAATGACATCAGTCCAGACTTAGAATCTCACGACAAGCATTTACAAAATTTCCTCTTACACCTTTCCAACCAAGGACTTAAGATCAACTGTGACAAGACATAGATTGTAACTACATCCGTGGACTTCCTAGGGCATCGTATCACGCCACAAGGTATTCAGACTTTGCCATCAAAGGTGAAGACTATTAGCGAGTTGCAAAAAATTTTGGAAGTCCTAAACTACTATCGCAAGTTCCTTCCCGACCTCTCAAGACAACTTTATCCTTTGTGCACACACCTGAGGAATCGAAAAGTATTTAGCAAGAATTACATCATCACCTGGTCATCTAAAAACGAGAAATTCTGAAACCTATCAGTTTCTACTCGCGTACTCTTCAACCAGAAGAAACGAGATACGACAATTTCGGTCGAGAACTCCTCACCATCACCGACGCAGTGCGCCATTTTATCAGCATCATTGGCGGCAGCGGATTCGTTGTTTTCACCATGAATTAGCGCACTTCGAAATGCGACTTCAATTATCGCCAAGTACCCTGCCAGAGTAAAAAGACAGCTTTCACGTCTAAGCGAATGGTAATTTGACATCTTTCAAGTCAAGGGCGAACAAAATTTCATTGCGGTTGCCCTTTCCAGGCCAGAGGTCTCGCTACAACCACCTTTGCCGTCGCCATTCACTGTCAACTCCGTGACAATCAGTGAACCTCCACTAACGCCATCCCTCCTGCAAACGAATCAGCGCGGTGACTTTCAAATTCAAAGATCAGTAGTCCGTCACCCCACCACGTTTATATCCCGCCTCTGGGAAGGCTTACCAATTGTTTACTTCACATATACGCAGCTCAACAAGCCAGTTCTGCCGACAAGTTTTCAGAGAAACGTTTTCGACTCTATTCACTGAAATTCTCACCCAGAAAGCAAGACGACTGTTCGACTTTTTACAGATCGTTTCTGGGTCACAAGCTCAGGCAGAACGCTAACGATGGGTGTCCGTGTGTGCCATTTTCCAGAAAAACAAGATCACAAGTCACACTCGTTCTAAGTTGCAACATTTCCGAACTACTTCTCGCCTAGCCATCGTCCACATCGACATAGTTCATCTGACAAGGGTTCAAGGTTTCAGCTACCTTCTAACTATAGATTTATACGGTGGCCTGCGGCATTACCTCTTAGCACCATTTCTGCAGACGAACGTAACTAACAGTTTTATCTTTGCATGGGTATCTAATTATGGTGTCCCCAATGAGTTCATCACTGATAGAGGCATTCGCTTCTCATCGGATTTTTTCAAAACAACGATGCGTTTCATGGGATACATCTTACACCAGACTAAAATCTGCTTTGGTTTCCCGGTCGATTAATGGCAAATGGGTCAATGCACTACCTTTGGTTCTGCTTTCCATGCGTTCCCGGACATCCTGATCCTGGCAACGTGCAGCATTCTACACACGTCTCGGTCTCTATCTGTCTACAATCTCAACCTAACAATGAATTTCTTTGCACAACGAATAACTGAAAAAAATTTTACCTTAATTTTTCGTTATATTATGTATCAAATTTTTAAATATATGCGCATCACTCACGGCCTAAGTCACGCGAAGTGAACTCTATGAATCTGCATTATTCATGTACTTTTCTCACACTCACTTGTTTCAAGTGGTATAACCAGCTGTTCTCAGTTAAAAAATTTGTAGCATTTTGAACAGTTCTTTGGTATTATGTCATTATTGCGACAATTTTCAAGTACACTTATGTCGTTACCATTTGATTTTCATGCATATATATATATATATATATATATATATATATATATATATATATATTAAATTGTACTGCTTTAACGTATGACTCACAACTGAGCTTACACTGCCTCCTTTGTATGACCAGCTACTTATAACTGATGTCTTGTGTAGCAAAATTAAGTAGTCATCGGCTTTATATCATGGTACAGGCCACTTTAAATGCATATCTCAACTTCATCAATTGCACAGTGCACATTCTACTAATATCATGACCACAACGTCGAGCACACCTGTTCGTTTGGTCATATTCAAACTCATTGACGGCGATCCAGCCTGCCCAGTTTTCAAATTAAACCTAGCAACTCCAGTGGCAAACTACTTTTCAATCCTTAAGCTGCGGCTCTGAAAACCTCACACTGCTCTATTTTACCTCACGCGGTTTGACCGGCCGCTATATCTAACAATTTGTATAACAATTCCTAGTGGTTATTTGGCATCATATCATTTTTGAAGCAACCAAGAAGCATGCTCCAACCCATCATTTACGGTACATTTTTAATAGCTACGGGCAGAATAATAACCAGTCATTTAACTGGATTTGAACTCTGCCCTACATTAATTATCAAGCCTCACCGAGAGGAATGTTCTTTTTTTCAGAGAGGAAAGTGATGTAACTTCAGAAAAATTAGCCGACATGTTGCCTAAATGAAATTTAAGTTTCACTTACGTGGCACCAATTAAAACAAGCGAAATTTGCCATAACCAATGGTAGCGAGCTTTCGTTTTCAAAACTATATAAACACGTTGTATTTAACATGCTTATTCATTAACACGTTTGAAATCTCCTGCTGTGCACTATGTGTGCATGATGTCCCATGTTATATTGACTGTCTACCTACCCTAACTTCTGGACTCACGTTAAGCTGTGTCACCTAGTCACTGGGAATTCAGTCACGCCAGTCTTTTTGCTGCGCATCTAGTCATACTATTCAAGCATCTATTTATTGGACCTCTACGTGTGCCAGTCACCACTGATTGCCGGATATTTTCAACAAGGCAGTTCTGACCCTTCACACAGCAACTCACAATCTGGTTTCGACGCCACAACGAAGGAACACCAGGCTGTAAACCAGAGCCGGCCTCAAGTGTCTAAGAGAACTTCTAGACACTGTTACACTACCTTAGTTTCTCGGCATTTGACGGAAAATACAATTCCGGTCCTAATAAAGGCCATTACCATGACTGTATCTTAGCTTTCGCCGCTCTTACACTTTTTGTAACATTTCACGAAATTTACTTGCAGCCGGGGCGCCTACATATGTTCCAGATTTTTGGGGCTTCGTTACTCGCAAAATTTTAATTATACAGCACGTGTCAGTCTAATGGTAAATGTAAAATAGAGTTGAAATTTTAATTTCATTTTTCTATCTCTTATAAGGAATGAAAATTAAAATTTAGCACCTATTAAAAGTGCATTTTGGATGACTATTTTATATTTCATGCTTCCAATTATCATTTTGAACATGATGTAGTTCAATGATACTTATTTATTGTTGGTCTCCTTGTGATGACTCGAAAAAATATTTTATTTCTTCATCCTGATTTGGGCATTGGTGGTGCTGAACGTGCTATTATAGATGCTGCTATTACGCTTAACAAGAGTGACTACAATGTACGTATTTTTACTAATCATTATGATCCTGATCATTGCTTTGAAGAAACCAAGCGAGGTCACTTCGAGGTTGTTCGTGTGGGTGATTGGTTTCCTAGACATTTCTTTGGTCGCTTCCATGCACTTTGTGCGTATTTGCGATTTCTAATACTGGCATTATATATTGTGCTATTTTGCAAATTTCCCATTGATTTGCTGTTTATTGATCAAATATCAGCACCCCTTCTCATATTTTCACTTTTTAAATATAAGGTAAGTTGAAGGGACTTATTGCGCAGACATTATTTTATTGCCATTTCCCAGATAAGCTATTGACTACGCGCGAGAGCTTCGTGAAACGATTATATAGATTTCCAATCGATTTGCTAGAAGAAAAGTCTACTGGAGCAGCATCTTCTATAGTTGTAAACAGTAGATTTACAGGTGTGTCATTATTTTAATTCTATGAATGGCTTTATTTTAGCATTATTGGAATAGTTATGATGCATTCGCGTAGCCAATGCTTGTTTTAAAATTAATTATGATAAGTTTTATTTGGCAATACATGTCATTTAGCTGGTCGGTTGAAAAGGTCAATATACACATAAAAAGTAGGATTTGTATTGGTTTGCATGGCGGTGACTAGGAATAGTACATCGTTGACAACAACATGATGACTGGTGCAGAATGTGTACAATTATTTAATATAGGTGAGAGTGGAATTACACGTAGAAACGGGGTTGTGGAATGTAGGAAATGGTGACTCGTGTTTCTTCGAGCGCAAATTAGAATTATAATAAATCATTTAATCCAAATTCCATTCAAGTAACAGAAAAGCCATTAGGGTGAAAGCATTATAGATAACATTAAGAACATAATAGAGATAGAGCATCTGCAAGAAACATTGAAGCCAAGATCTGAGGACATACGACGTGAATAACTTCAGATTATTTACATTTTGTTTTACACAAAGCCATATGAACAAAGGAGTACCTCCGATTATTGGTTGCCTTCTCTTCGAGTTGCTCCATCACGAGAGTACCCTTTTCATTTTTGGTATAGATCGAAACGGTATGTTACTAGCTTGTTCGGTTGCCACCTGCAGCATTTTGTTGTCGCGTTATAATTTGACTTTTTCACATGAGACTAAGAAAGTAATTTTAGTGTTTGTGCTCGTTAGTGGTTATTCTTTTTTGTGTTTTTAAGGAAAAACATCAACGATTGCTAACGGAAACATCTTTTTAATTATGAGTTTTTACCCATCAGCCTAATCCTATTCGAGACACTAAGTGAGGTTTCATATACAAGCGTAATTTTACTTTGGTTTCGCAAGACAATTATGCTTTCGTCTCAATTAACGAAATTGTCCGAATTTTGCATTAGGTGTGGCAGCGAAATGTAGATAAATCTCCAGAGAACTGATAGAAAGCTCGAAATTTCAGCCATTTCCTGATTGTATTCTGAGAGGCCGGTTATTTGCCGCCAGCTTTTAGGAAAGGGTTTGAGTAGCTGATGACGATTGAATTTTAGGGTTATTAGCGATGGTGTCCATAAATAAATATTTGATAATAGTTATAAGAGGACAATTGTTCGATGCAAACAATTACAAAAAGATATAAAAATCTTTTGATCACGTGAAAATTCATTAGTACTTGATGATGCGTTATTTTATTTAGGTCAATGAAGATATTTTCACTGATTGAAGCAGAGTTAACATACACACGAACTAAAGTGGGATAGCTGACGAATAAAAAGTTAGAATTTAATGATTATTAAGAAAAAACCGTTTGTGAATTCAAAGTTCCAATAATTCACGATATCAGATCCACACTAGTTGTTTTGCTTTAATATAGCACAAAATAATATATATATATATATATATATGACTTCATTTTACAATCTTTCATTTATATACATTCTGGATTTTCATTTGATTTTGTGGGTGGCAACAAATCTGAATCGGTTTTACTTCTGTTTCTTGTTTGGGCTGATTAGTAAGTGTGTATGCGTTTGTTTCTCTCTGTGTATGTGTGCTTGTTTGCCTGTAAAGATCTTTCTCGCTTTATTGCAAAGTGATGTATGAGATCTGGTCATTCTTGTATTGATAGCTTGAGAATTACCCAACTGTTCGCGATGTTGGCTGTTGCGTGTACGAATGTTACTTTTCCGAATTTATTCTTTCATTTCCCCTTGTTCTGTATTTTTGTATTCTCCACCTAGTAACAGCGCAGGTGCTGGTTGCAGTGTTGAATGCTCATATTGTTTCGAAATTTCTGTCTCCGTATGTGCAAGTGCTTTTTCCCTTACAGTTTGCTGCCAATCCGATCGAATGTTTGTTGAATCTGGTCGAGGGAGTGTTTGGTCTTGCCTGGATGCTAGTAAATTGTTGTTGGATTGTGCGATTCATGGCCAGTTGATTAGAATATCATGCTGATGCAACTTTTGAACATTTAGGCGAAGCGTTTGTTATTTTATATAAAGGGCTTCATAAATATATAATAATTTTTCTGTTTTGCTTTATGTAAATTGAGAAAATGGTCAAATTGACTGGGTGCCCCGTTTATAGAAATCAATAAGCACCTGGCCTAAATATTCAAGTTTCATCAACATGATATTCTAATCGACTGGCCACGATTCACAATCCACCAACAATTTACCAGCATCCAGGCAAGACCAAACACCCCCACGACCAGACTCAATAAACATTCGATCGGATTGGCAACAAACTGAAGGGGAAAGAGCAGCTGCGTGTACGGAGACAAAAATTTCTAAATAAGATGAACGATAATAATGTAAGCTGGTTAGTCGCATTGAATCCACTGAAGACAAGCGTTCTGGCCTAATTTTGTCATCCATTTGTGTATGGTGTGTCAAAAGATTGAGTTACGGCCTTAAATTTATGTTGTGCTGCTTAAATTTTCTTATTTTCTAGTTAAGTAAAATGGTAAAAATAGACCTTTAACCCGAGGAAAACCAAAATTAACTTTCCGTCACGTCTATTAACAGTCTTAGCAGAACCACCTGCTCATAATTTCCAATGTTTCTAGAAATCTTAACTAAATTAATTCATTACATTTTAGATTATTAATTATCGCATATTTATTCCATTTTGTAATGCCCATGATGTATTTCGTATATATTTACTAAATTTCTCTTCTCGTTCTGAAGTTGTCTCCACATAAACATATGTTAATCTGAGCCTGTTTAAAAATCTCAATCACAGTTTGAAATATTGCACAATTCGGATTTCACTTACATACACAGCTACTCACTTATTGATCTGATATCAAACAGATTTACTATAAAATCGTGAACCACCTTGTTTTTATTTACCTGATTTTCGGGTTGCGTACCGAAATGTTTGAATCCACTGTCATTATGATTTTCCAAAATATTTCGATATCCATGTACGGATAACTTTTCAATGAGACGCACATCACGCACTAAGGTGACAATCAGTATGTCAAGTGTAAATATTAGTTTAAACTGCCCCATTTATACTTGTTGTTAGATCTCTTAAGCATAACTTGTTTTTTTTAAATGCTAGGAAAGTGTATGTCAAATTGGTTTGTGTATGTGACTGCATGTATATATTCTTCGCAATGAGATTACAGTGATTTAATGGCAATTTTTGACAACTCACCTGATAAGCGTACGTCATGCCTGTGTTTATGTGTTCTCGTTTTTTTGGATTGAGGAGTAATTATTTCATTTAGGAAAGTACGTGTAAAATAGGTCTGACGTGTGCATTTAGGAAATGACAGTTATCATTTTAGTTTCCCTTGAATGACTGTTACACGTGCCTGTAATTACATGTAACAGATTAGTTCTCAGTCTTAAGAAAACGCTTACGCACATACGCACAATCACGCTTATTCAGTGAATAGTCAGATGTTGCCAAATCGCTGTAATTTCACTGGGATGAGTGTACACGTGCATTAATCAGGCACTGACACAACAACCATATAAGTTCGGTATATGTTTTATAAACCGTGAGTTGACTTTGAAGTCGTACTTCCGAAGACTATATGAAGTTAGCGAGACTACTGCGGGTTTACATATTCGTATAGGAGATTGCAGCGTCCAGTTGTACCAAATTCCTCGTCCAAATATATAGTTGGTATAGGGCGTAGCACCAGCTCCCACTGATGGGTCACCAGAAATCATGTAACGCGTGTGTGCATGATTACCACCTCGGCGTTATATTTTAATATATATTTATTATTTTTTTCAAAGTCCATCTATTACAAAAATTGAAATATAAAGATTCTAATCAAAATCAGGTTTGTGTTACGGGGATTATTAATTGTACATCATTGATGGTATCATTGAGACGAATAGAGAACATGTATGACTAAAAACAGCATAATTTAACCTAGTAAGGTAAAAATGTCGGCATGCGAATCGGTTTCAAAAGAAAAGGGAGTGATAAAAGAAGACTGATGCCTCGTTTCTCTTTAAATGTACTTTGGAATTAAAATAACAGAGCTAGAACATTATAGGTAACAACATAAAGAAACATTTAGGGATGGGGCATCTACAAAAAAACTTTGAATCGATCTACCGCAGATATCACGAGAGAATATCGTCAGAAGATAGGCGTTTTACTTAATACAAAGCTAGGCAACTTCATAGAGTAACAAAGTTTATGCATAAAATCATGATTTTAATGTACAAAAATGCTCATGCTAAAATCGATTTGAATATATTGCTTTGGAAAGTATTGTCATGCGAATGTATGTAACAGAATGCTGCAAGCAATGGAATCAAAGCTGCAGCACGAACACCTATTCTTAGAGACTGAACTACTATACCTTCCTTCTCGGCAGAAGAAACTGAGACGACGCCGGTTGTAGCCTAACCTTGTGTTTTGCCTTTTCATCCACTTTAAGTTCTTTAATCGCCAGTCTGTTTGGCAGATTTTGTTGCTTATCTTAGGAACTTTTAGCCTAGTCTGAAGCATCGTGAATTCGTGTGCTAATGACGGTACCTTACATTCGTCTGTGCACTAATTCAATGCATTTGTGATTATCGGATTATTAGCATAACAGAAAAATTTATATCAGTGACCTGAGGTGCGCTAACATAATTGTAAAAGCATACCTACGTTTAAAACTATCGTTTTGGTAGACAGGAGCATTTTACAACTGATTGAACTATTAGACAATGTTGACTAAAGAAACGAAATTTATTAATACAAATGAGTGAATAGTTTCTATAATATGAATTGGCAATGCCATTTGGAAGAGGTGATAATTTACTTGGCCAAGCACGGTTGTATTTAGGAACTCAGATTTTTTCTATTCATTTTTACTCGTTAATGAAAGAGATTATCTTGTGTATGTAGCCTTCGCTAATGCCTCAGCCAGTGTCGGCGTTCCTTAACCTTACTCCGTAGCAATACCGAATAATTTAATCAAATAAAGCAATTATGTTTGGGGGCTCGTTCAATGCCAAGGCACAATAAACGATAAAAATGCAGTAAAGCTTCATTCAGCCAAACAGCAATATTTCTGATAATACATTAAAATTTAATGGTGATGCATTATCAAAAGTAATAATTGGTCAAATGTAAGTTTATACAAATATAGGATGCTTTATACCACAGTAATGATTGTTTGGCAATTTAAAAGGGATAAATTGGTCTAATCAGAAGGGACAGTGGCGACATTATTACTCAAGTTGGCGTCCTGGACAGTACCCAGTACTTCCGAATGGCGAATGAGCTCTCAACAGCCACCGGAAACCATGCAACTTACTGCTGCCTTGCAGACTGCGCTTGGATGTGCAAAGGCTAGAGGTGCGTCCTCGATCAAAAAGCCGAGTGGTGAGGGGACACCACTTGTACCAAATTCCCAAGAAACTCCATGAAATTGGAGCCGGCTTATCCTCCAAAAGGAGTCAGCCGCAGTAAAGTAAAGTAAGTCCTTAAGTAAAATATGAGCCAAACTTCGCACGAAAATGAATAGATTGATGTTGAATACGTCTTTCTTAGGGGCGTTGGAGTATAAATTACTTACTGTCAAACTAAAGAAGCAAGTAAAATAAAATAGTACCCTTGAATAAATTTTATTTGGCTGAAAGTATTGGTTGCACAATTTCTATGCAGCCATGAACATTAACTTTTGCTGCTTTCGCAGTGTATATATAACAATTCTTTGAATAAAGAGTGAGACCTTGATATAAACACAAATCTACTTGTATTAACTCAATCGCACAACGTTAAAAAACTACCGTCAGTCTGAATAAACTGTTTAGGGAAATTAAAAACTGATACAGACGGCTTTACGATGTTTTAAATTATATAATGTCAAGGAATCGTGCATTGCTTTAGTTGTTAGTAGCAACGTTCACCACCCGAATTAAATAAAGGAAAGAAATTTGTACTTGATCGTAACATAACTGGGTGGATTGTTTGTATGTTTGTATACCACGACATGTATTTTATTGCTTTGTGTTTATTGTTGTATAATGTAAACAGGTAATATATTTTCCACTATTTCTCTGACAAAATGAACTTTTTATCTTTTTTTATATTAACGTGCTTTTATAATGAAGTTATACTTCAGTGTACCGATTATTTCTCTATTTGCATTGTTCTTTTCCGTATATTTCTGTTTATATTAAAGCGGCTATTTTCAAAGAAGCTATGCCAAGCTTGAGAAATCGAAGTCTTTACGTGTTGCATCCTATACCAGATTTTTCAAATTTAGCCTTGCCTGCATCAGCTCTTAATCAATTAGCTTTAAATCCGACAAAACGACGACGTGATGTTCTGCTACAGTTAGTGAAGGAGGATCTGATTCCAAATAATGTAAAGTGTCTATTTCTGTCGGTTAATCGCTATGAACGAAAGAAAAATGTCGCCTTAGCTCTATATGCTATGCGTAAGCTAGAAATGATCTAATGTATATCCTGTCTATTTTGAATTTACACATTTTGTACCTTATACTAATTTCAGTTTATTATTATAATTAATTTGCTTATTCCTGCGCTATTATTACGTATGCGCACTAAAGAAATACAAAATTGACTTATTGGTTTCGTGATTATAATTTAATTTCTAATTTGTAGGTTTTTGATCTTAACTTGGAACCCAAGTAGAAATGCCTGCTCGATCTAGACGAAGAAATACTTAATAATTAATGCTTCATTATTGCACTTTGTAGACTATTTGCTTGTCTGAACTGTACACTCGTTTCGGCACACTCAACGCAATCGTTAGAAGGTGGTCATATTCCTATCATAGAATTTCAATATAATATGTGCTTTAAGAAGCACCGTCACTCTGATTATCTCCTTAATTCTCAGTTAAATTATTTGTACAGAATGACAATCATCATAGCAATGAACACGGTAATATTACATATACTATGTTAGAAGATGGTCTTTACCTTAGTAATGGCGAACAAAAATGCGTGTAATAGTAATATACTTTTTAAGCATAGCATTTAACTATGAACACAGTAATAGCCATATTCTTGCATATTAGCGCAGATTCTTTGTAATGGTGCTCTAATAATGTATTTTGACTATGGCATAAGAGATTAAATCATATTTAATACACGAGAGCATAGTGACACGCTTCGAAAAGTCGTTCTTGTTTTTACCAACCTCTTTTGATATTATAATTTAATTTCTAATTCCTAAAGTCAACGATAATTTTAAAATCAGTAATAAATCAAGGTAAGCGCAATCGCAGATTAGATCCGCATGGCTATTATGATAACGGAACTAAATATTATCCTCTACCAGTGGCCCTACATAAGACCAGTTAATATATATATATATATATATATATATATATATAATGTTTATTGGTAAGACTTTGACTATAAATATGCTGGTACTATAGATTAAATACTGCACCAGACAGCAAAGCAATTTCTCAAATTGACCGGATCCGTCTTTATTACGAACTCATCAAGTATATTTTGGATTATCGGTGTCGATCTCGAAACACTCATCCACTACGCCACCCGTTCGGCACATCTCAGGCAATTTGCAGATATTTCACAACTTCATGTTCTTTGAAAATCTTTCCTTCAGATGGAACTTAAAGCGTATCTCTTAAGCCCTGAATGCCTAACTATTCATTATTGACCAAAAGACATGCCATTTAAGGTTGTGGATGGCGCAGTGAATGCATATAAAATTCTCAAGCAAATGTGGCCCTGTTCGAGCTTTGGTCGGGTAAATTCTGGCACCTATTTAAGGAGTTCCTAAAAAGAGCGAACTCGGTCTTCTTAATGAATTGCCTTTAATATCTTGTGTATTGTCAGTTTATACTGGCAGTATATATATATATATATATATATATATATATATATATATATATATATATATATATATATATATATATATATATATATAATTGAACTACTATAATGAACTTTAATTAAATATAACTTCTCCGAGTAGCATAGTGTCTGTTCTTTGTTCAGATTTGAAATATCTGGTTAAAATTCATACCTTAGACATTGCAATTCATACCTGAATAAGTAACCTAAAACTAGTTGGTATATAACCCAAATTTTTATTAGCATGAGGTGTGGTATATGCAGGGTATGAGTACAAGTCCTTTGCCTATGTGCATTAGTTCGAGCTCCGGTCGGGAAAAATTTCTAGGATGTACCTAGACAGTTCCCAATTAGGTCGAAGCCTGTTGGATTTGATGGATTGGTTTTGCTACTTTCGCAATTTTGGTTATGCTGACTACATATATATATATATATATATATATATATATATGGAGGTACTCGAAAAAGGACGACAAATTCCACCTGGCTCGACTCATAATAATACTCTTCACAATACAAGACGCAAATTGAAGCGCAGTCTAAAAATCGATCTAGAAAACTTTTGGACCAGAAAGGCTGAAGGAATGGAAAAAGCGTTTGCGTCAGGTAATAGTCGCTGCTTGTTCCAACTTATTTGCGCAACAGGTCCGAGAAAATTAAAAGTTATTTAAACTATAAATGATAGTAGCAATCATTTAATAACCGATAAAATAAGTCGTCTTAATAGGTGGGCTGAACACTTCTGATTCCCGAAAGCATGTCTGCATCAACTATGTGGAATGTTAGTCTCGAACAACCATCCGAGTTTGAAGTACGTGATGCAGTCCTATCTCTTAAACGCCGCAAAGCCACAGGCCCCGATTATATGCTTCCAGGATTATTTAATGACGGTGGCCATATAATTTCAGGAGCGTTGACCAAACATTTTTATACGATATGAAATGAGGAAACCGTAGCACCTGGTTGGAATGAGTCGACCGTCATTCCTTTCTTCAAAAAAGGTAATCGTAATTCGTGCGATAACCATCGTGGTATAAGCTTGACTCCAGTCGGATATAGGTTATTTGCTTCGATTATCCTATTTCGTCTTAGCACTTCACGTGAATCACATGAAAGGGAAGAACAGGACGGATTCCGCGCAGGACGAGGTTGTATAGATAATATTTTTCCGTTAAGGAAAGTTCTCGAACTGAGATATTTATATCGCCGTCCCGTAATAACCATTTTTCTAGACTTCAAGGGTGCACTTGATTCGGTGGATCGCAATGTTTTATTCCATATTTTGTCGAAAAGCGGTGTGTCTGCAAAATTTGTTAATATTATATGAGCTCTGTACACAAATACTTCTGGTCGCGTTGAGGTCTACAACGAATTAACGCATAACTTTACAACCAGCGGTGGTGTTCGTCTAGTTTGTCCATTTACCCCATTTTTGTTTAATTTTGTAATCGATGCTATTATGAACAACACTCTCCCACACATTCAGGATGCTGGAGTTGAAGTTCTCCCGGGCGATAAACTAGTTAATCAACTTCGTTGGCTCTGTGACGTTTTGCGTATGCTCTCATTTCGATTGCCCAGTAGAGCTCTGTTCTCTCATCCAGCACCAAATTGGCGTAAGAAGCAAGGTTTGTGGATCTTGACAGACAGAAACAATTGAAATCACTTACATTCAAATTGGGTAGTATAAGACCCAATCGTCTGCCAGGATGGGGTCCATAGTTCTTGGTTAGAAGCCCTTTGTGATATGGCATCGAATCGAACTCAGTGGTGATCTTATTGCAAATGTCTAGTTGAATCATCTTCGTAACTTTCGTTTCTTATTAGAGCAAAGTTAGCTGCGAAGTTTGGTTTGTTTATGTCGGGATACTGTGAAATCCGCAAGGGAGCTGTATTGCTGATGTTGCCTTGCCCGAATGCTAACTTGGCCATAATGGTGTTGTGGAGAGGTTTAGTTCGCCTCAGTTCTGTGAATTATCCTATTAAATTAACTCAGTAATAGGCATTCCTTCTCTCTCTCTCTCTCTCTCTCGTAAATCTGAATAAAAATTTAATATATAACTGATAAATACTGTTTGTTGCGGAGATATGTAAGTATGTATTAGGTGTTACGAACCTAGTTAAAAATTAGTTCACTTGTGATTAGAAGGATAACTATAGAATACATTGATATACATCATGTTGATATCATGCATCGACTCGGCAACCATACCGTTAGTACCATGTATCTTTTCGGTACTATAATGTTGGTATCGGTTACTGACAAAATAGCCATAGTGTTAGTATCCTTTACAGACTCGGTATATATATTATATAGAGTGAGTTAGCATTGAAGTTGCATTTTCACTACTGCAGGTTTACACATTCCTCTAGGAGATTGTACCGTCCTGTTATCCCACATTCCTCACCCAAATAAATAGTGATTAAAGGACGTAATACCGGCTCCTACTGATGAGTCGCCAGTAAGCACGAAAGAAATGTGCATGAGATTATACATTCTGTTCTTGCTGTCTTTGATTTATCCTTCTGATCACAAGTGAACTAATTTATTACTAGGTTCGCAACACCCAATACATGCTTCCAATAAAAATTTGTCTGATATATTTTTTCTGTTTTCATATATATATATATGACAGTGAAACGTAAGTCACTTTTAACTTTTGTATGGCTGGACATGATGATGATGATGATGGACTCATACGGTTGCAACGCGGATAAAGATTCAGCTAGCTTGGAGAAACACAGTTTGATGCGTGCCATGGTATCAAAAGGCATCTCACCCAGTAATGGTTTAAGACTGTTCAATTCTAAAGACACCTACTCAGGCCTGGCTCAGAAGTGAACACACGTCTTTTGTATTCTTCATACGTGAGGTCGACCGTCAGTTCAAATAAGACTGCTACTGTCCAGTCAACTAATTCCTAGACAGCCACACGCACAATAGGTGCTTTTAATGTAAATGCTTGTGCTCGAACTGTTGCTTAAAATTGTTCGAACCACAACTTTAGCCTTTCTACTTCCAAAGGTGCAAGCATTGGCTTAAATTCTGATGACGGTCGGAAAAATCTCAACGATTCGGATGAAAACGCCGGAATATGTATTTCTGGTTCCTGCTTTGCTCGGTTGCCATTGTGATTCCACCTTTATTGGTTGGGTCGTTTA
Organism: Eudiplozoon nipponicum; assembly: GCA_029291075.1. Classification (NCBI taxonomy): domain Eukaryota; kingdom Metazoa; phylum Platyhelminthes; class Monogenea; order Mazocraeidea; family Diplozoidae; genus Eudiplozoon; species Eudiplozoon nipponicum. The sequence continues at coordinate 52,440 of JAQBSW010002463.1, read as the reverse complement.
TGCGGATTCCATCAGAATTTATTATTAATGTATCATCCAGTCGAGACTTAATTATACATAATTATGACGTCCAATTGTTCATTTGTGTAGTCAATCCTTTAATCAACCTTTCCAACCCATCAGAAGCCATTTGAAAACTTCATACATGCTTTATTTTTAATCAATTATATATAGGATTATGCTCGGATAAAAAACATCGATTCAGTAAAATAAATTTACAAATATTTATTATTTATGTTCACTTCTGCGGCTCGAAGTCTGCTTCAGTTACTGTACTGACTGCCTCATCCTAATACTGGCGATTCTGTGATAAATTTCTGTTGAATTAACGCCAAGCGTATGTAGGACTCTCGTACGTTCTTTATCTCCAAGGTGGCTATTGCTACAGGGTTAAAGTTGTGGTGGGGGTGATAAATTCAGAGGCAAATATACCCCTGTCGACGAAATTCTGGTGCAGAAGTCATTCATTAATACATTAGTGTCAAGTGAAGGTGAAGCCGATCTTCTTGATGAAATACATTTGCTAACTTCTGCGATGTTTAGTTCTTACTGATTATATATATATATATATATATATATATATATATATATCATATGTCATATCAATGATGTACCGACAACTAAATGACCCAATTCTACTTTTTAGACTGTATCATATCAATATTTCTTGTTTCGATGGTGTAGTGTCTGTCTTTTAACAACAGGTCAGAAATTGCTACTTGAATTTGTGGTCGATATCAGTACCGAATACGGTTCAATTGAATGAAAGGCCGACAAAACTTACGTGCTTGTATTTGACTGAAAATTGCATTCAACGCACAGTTTCGATGTCGTGGGAATCGAGTTTTATAATTGAAGCATATACTTCATGGTTAGAATCACGCGTCTGGTCAATTCATTCATCTATTGATGAGTATCCATTATGGACAAAACCGCTCTAGTTGATAAAGTGAATTTAATATCCTATGAAATGTTAAATTTGTACCGAATTCTCCTGAGTATGGCTTTACAAGCAAACTTTTAAGCAGCTATTTGCAATTTGTCGTTATAAAAGAGTTGCTTTCATCAGTGGAGGTATCAGTGTCCTAATGTATAATGGCAAGCTTTGATTAGATGTATTTTGTTGAAATAAACAAGTCGTTCTATGAGTTCGGAAATAAAATTAATTAACTGAACCGGTTTAGTCTTTTTGGTACTCATCTGCGATAGGCAGTATTTCCGAAGGCTGGATTTAAACCCAGAAACATTAAATTAAGATTAAAGAAACTCATACCTTACGCCACTCAAGCCACATGTTGAACACAGGCTTCAATTTTTTGCCAAAATATTACCGCTTTCAACGTGTCTTTATCGACTCAGTTCCCGCAAGCCACCCACAGTCTATAACACATACACCTTTCCAACATTAAATATCTGATGCAGGATAACATTGTTGGTGCGTTTGTTTGTGGACCACCAATCAACATGCCAGCAATTTCTATGTACACATGTAAATTATTTTTGATAATGTTTGAGTAGATTTCATACAATTAATTCGTAATAGCTTAAAGGTATTTTTTCTCTTCTCTTTACGTATATACTTCTTTGCTTGTTTTAAGAGCACCTGCTATCCAACTGGGATCAGCTCGTTACCAATAAATCATTGAGCTCAGAGAACGTGCACTTGGTTGTCGCTGGAGGCTATGACTTGCGAGTTAAAGAAAACGTATCATACCATTTGGAGTTACTCGAATTGGCGATGAAACATGGCGTAAGTCTTATATCATTATCATCACCAACTGCAATACAGATGCATTAAAATACTGCCGAATAGGCACGAGAAAGATATACATATTAGTAATATTTCGTAGAGGGAAGTGTAAAGATTAAGAATTGCGGAATGGAAACAACAAAAGAGAGGCTACAAAAGGCTCCATACAAAAATAAACATGTTCACTGCACAGAAAGACGATAAATTTGGCGGCTGAATTACATTTCTGCATATAATATTTCTATTAGAAGTCTGTAAACAGATGGTTACAAACCCGAATCGATGCTTTATGAAAAAAAAGGCTTTCAACCAAAAAATGTTAGCGCGCGAAGCCACCATCCTCGTTCATAACCTGTTCCTTTACTATTTATCTAATTGATTTTGATATGCCACATATTTTATACTATGGAGAGAATTGCGAAATGTGAATCAATTAAAGGTGGACAGAGGAAAATCTCTATTTCAACACAATTGACGATATCGTCGTCTAGACACCAGTTTGAAATACCACCCGGGCTGAACTTCGACGTCAAAACTCAGAACGTATGGAGAGAGTCTTACCACCGTGTTTATGGCTAAACTACACTCTTGTTCGCCCCATTAGCGTTGCTTTTTAATGCTCTATGCAGCCACGTGATTGTACATCTGCGAAGGCATCAATATAATTTGTCCCACTGATATTCAGGTTAAAACATATTTTGTTCTTTCCGCGCATCTTGATTGACTATCTACGTAACCGAAAATAATCCAACTTATTGTGCGAATCGACTTTATCAATGCTTAACTAGAATTTCACCATTTGTGGCAACTCGCGTTGTCTGCATATTTGTATTTTACTTGTTCTGTTGTGTTGAGACTTCTCATGATTCGCTTGATGTCAATGAATCCATCCATAAGTTTTTATCCATTTTTCTTTTTCGTGCAATGAGTTTGCTACTAAATTGCACTTGGTGTTGTTACAAGTTGTTGTGTTAATGTCCTGACCATGAGACGAGAATAGACGCCTAATACATAACTGCATATATATTATTTCTCCGCAACAAACAGTATTTAACTGTTATATATTGAATTGAATGATGTCATGCTTACCGCGAAATGTGATAACTGATATCGATCAAGGCCAGAGTGTATGAATTAACTGGAGTAACAGGTGTTCAGAAATTGTTGTAATTATCAATTTGGGTGAACTTTAGCATAAATTTATATCCATCAGGTTGGTATCATGTACCGACTCGGAAACCATAGTGTTAGTATCCGGTACTCATCGATTTCAAAAAAGGTATCAGTTACTAACACAATAGCCATGGTGTTAGTATCCTTTACAGACTCGGTATATATATTATATAGTGTGAGTTAGCGTTGAAGTTGCATTGACGTAGACTTTATATGATGTTAGCTTCACTATTGCAGGTTTACACATTCGTCTAGGAGATTGTACCGCCATATTATTCCACATTCTTCGACCAAATATATAGTGGTTAAAGGGCGTAATGCCGGCTCCTACTGATGAGTCGCCAGTAAGCACGAAACGAATGTGCATGAAATTATACTTTACGTTCATGCTGCTTTTGGTTTATGCTTCTGGTCACAACTGAACTAATTTGTTACTAGGTTCGCAACACCTAATACATACTTGATGACAATTAAACAGAATATTTTTCTTTCAATGCTGCATATTTGACAGTTTAAGGATACGATTAACACTGACGAAATACTCCGTTATCTCTAACGCTGCTTCTAGTTGGACGTTGATGACGAATAATATTGCTAATAAAGTATGTAATTGAGTGAGCTTGCGCCACTAAAATTAATCGACCTAAAGTTACTTGACATATTTTAGCAGGACGCCATTTGTTATAAAATATTCGCGTTAGCCTTACTCGAAGGTGTCATTACATTATGAGATTCCACAGTTCCACTAAAGAATTAAAATTTTGTTCTTTAATAGTTCGATTGTTCGGAGTCTACTATTATAACACACCAGACTGTTCTCGAATTGGTAAGGGTCTGTCTAACCCTCGTGCACTTATCTGCAGTTTTCGACAGTACGCGCCATTGATCCCACCCTTTTCCTATTGAGTAATGATGCAGTCTTTGCTGAGGTCACCGTCACACTCCTTTGAATAAAGTTCTGTCATGATGGTTCGCTTGCTGACGTTGAAAACACTGACGATGACGTTCTGAGGATAAAAAATTAGGTTAAGCTAAAAATGTGTCCATCCCTAACGGTCCGAATCAAATCACAACAAAATCATTGGTTATGCCAAAATTTTGATCTTAGAATAAGATCGTGCTGAACGGCGTAATACTGACAAAAAGCGGATAGGTTGCTGCCGAAATTCCCCGGTGTATTAGCCTTGCTATAGTCGCATTTGAAAACTTAAGGGAACTATTTTCGATGCACTCGTATATTAAACTAGCCAACACGTCAAAGGTTATCGATCAAGGATACTGTAAATCCTCTTTTATGATTGGGAGACATCGGATATAACCATTAGGACTGCCAGCAGCTGGACGGTTTTGGAAATCGATAAGTTCGTTTGTTTTGTTTGAAGCTATTATCAGCTTACTATCAACTTTATCTCCGATTCTGCCTCTTTTCCTTCCCCTTCCTCTTCTCAATCTAACAATAACACTCTTAGATACTATGAATATGGTTGGTTTAGATCATAACACTGAGCCCAATACCAGGTTGCCAAATATCGAAAATGGTTCTTGTAGACGATCATTCATTAAACCTAGTTTAGGTTTACACGTAGACGCATTCGATGTGCGATCATTAAAACAACTTGGACAACAAGAATCTCTTGCTCGTACGTTGGATAAATTAGAAATCGACATATGTTGCGTATCTGAAACCAGAATACAGGATCCTACGTGTATTACAGAACTGGTTGCACCATCCCTATCTACGCGTTATTGGCTTCGAACATCTGGTTCCACAGAGTTCTCTCAAGCCGGTAAATGGGGCGTTGGTATTGCCCTTAGCGCGCGAGCTGAAGCTTGCTTAATTGAATGGATCCCTTTAAATAGTCGATTGTGTGCGGCACGTTTAAATACATCTACTAAAATCAAAGCAAAAAACCGTTATCATCGTTGCCTCTTCGTTGTATCTGCATATGCTCCTACCGATTGCAGCACAGAAGAAAGCAAGGACGCTTTTTACTCCGAATTAAGCTCCTTACTAAGTAAAGCACGAAGTTCAGATATAGTCCTGGTTATGGGTGACATGAATGCTCAAGTTGGGCGCTTAAGTAACACAGAATTTCATTTAGGTGGAAGATACACTCTAAGCTCGACGCGCAACGATAATGGTGAACGGCTTTTGGATAGCTGCGCTGAACATAGACTATATTTAAGTAGTACAAACTTCAGACGTAGTGTTAAACGTTGTGCTACATGGCGTCCTCCAGCACCCGGACAACGGTGGACTCAAATAGATCATGTAGCAATTAGTTATAGATGGCGTGGTTGCATCCAGGATTGTCGTTCTTTTTGGAACACTTATGTCGACTCGGACCATGCACTTATCCGTTGTAGATTTGCACTAAAATTTTCCGGGAAAATAATTAAGAATAAACCCCAAATTGATGTAGGCAAACTCGAACAACCGTCCTTCCGACAAAATTATGAAAATATTCTAAAGGCTAATCTAACTGGTCTGGATGGCGAAAATCCGAATATACTTTGGTCCAAGATAAGTTCCACTATGCACAATGCAGGTACTACTGTATGTGGCATTGCAGGCCCCCGTAGAAATAATCACTGGCTCTCTGTAAAATCTATGGAGATACTCGAAATAAGGCGCCAAATTCCACCTGGCTCGACTCATAATAATACCCGTCGCAATATAAGACGCCAACTTAAGCGCAGTCTAAAAGTCGATCTCGAAAACTTTTGGACCAGAAAGGCTGAAGAAATGGAAGTAGCTTTCGCGTCAGGTAATAGTCGCTGTTTGTTCCAACTTATCCGCGCAACAGGTCCGAGAAAATTAAAAGTTAGTGAAACTATAAATGATAGTAACAACGATTTAATAACCGATAAAATAAGTCGTCTTGACAGGTGGGCTGAACACTTTAGAGATCAATTTTCTTGGCCACCCGCGTCAGTTCCGATTCCCGAAAGCATGTCTGCATCAACAGTGTGGAATGTTAGTCCCGAAGAACCATCCGAGTTAGAAGTACGCGATGCAATCCTATCTCTTAAACGCCGCAAAGCCGCAGGCCCCGATGATTTGCTTCCAGGATTGTTTAAGGATGGTGGCGATATAATTTCAGGAGCGTTGACCAAACTTTTCATACTATATGGAATGAGGAAACCGTACCACTTGATTGGAATGAGTCGACCATCATTCCCATCTTCAAAAAAGGCAATCGTAATTCGTGCGATAACCATCGTGGTATAAGTTTGACTCCGGTCGTATCTAGGTTATTTGCTTCGATTATCCTACGTCGTCTTAGCGCTTCACGTGAATCACATACAAGAGAAGAACAGGCCGGATTCCGCGCAGGACGAGGTTGTATAGATAATATTTTTACGTTAAGGCAAGTTCTCGAACAGAGACATTTATATCACTGTCCCACAATAGCCGTCTTTCTAGACTTCAAGGGTGCATTTGATTCGGTGGATCGCAATGTTTTATTCCATATTTTGTCGAAAAGCGGTGTGCCCACAAAATTTGTTAATATTATACGAGCTCTCTACACAAATACTTCTGGTCGCGTTAAGGTCTACAACGAATTAACGCATAACTTTACAACCAGCAGTGGTGTTCGTCAAGGTTGTCCATTTCCCCATTTGTGTTTAATTTTGTAATCGATGCTATTATGAAAATACTCCCACAAATTAAGGATGCTGAGGTTGAAGTTCTCCCGTGCGATAAACTAGTCGATCTTGACTATGGACAGTATAGGACCCACTCGATATAGCATTGAATCGAGCTCAGTGGCGATCTTGTTGCAAATGCCTAGTATAATTATCTATGTAACTTTCTTTTATTTTTAGAGCAAAGTTAGCTGCGAGTTTTGGTTTTTTATGACGTGATACATTGAAATCCGCAAGGAAGCTGTATTGCTGATGTCGCCTTGCCCGAATGCTAACTTGGCCATAATGGTGTTGTGGAGAGGTTTAGTTTGCCTCATTTCTGTGAGTTATCCTGATAAATTTACTCATAGTAGCAAGGTATTCCTTCTCTCTCTGCTCCCCTCTCTCTCTCTCTCGTAAATCTCACTAATAATTTGTCTAAATTCACTTATATACTTTTTTCACTCCTTATGGTTATATGGCAGTGAAACATTAGTCACTTTTGACTTTTGTATGGTGACTGGTGTATGATGATGATGATCATCATCATCAATAGACATAACTCAAGAGCAAAATTCACAAGCTATTCATGTTTGGCCACTTCATTTTTACTAACGCAACTTGCTTTGCAGCGTCAATTGTGTTAGATGGGGCACTGTTTGAGAAGGATCGCCAAAGCATCACCTCTGTCTGATACTCATAGTATTTATATCTCTCAATTGAATTTGTCGACCCTTACTCTCGCTTATCAGAGTGGGATTAACGACTCCAATTAAAAAAAAGATGAGCGGCGTGGTTAATTGTGCCTTAAAAGCATAGGCTCATTGTTTCCGCCGTCCGGCAGACCTGGATCTCTGTTTATGTACCTATGTTTATATATATTTATGCTGTAAAGGTAGCGGTTAAAGCGCTTAACGAATAAGTGATGGGACACTCTTTCGATTGTCATAATCGGATCTGACTATTAATGTCGAGTTATATGAGAAAACAATTATGTGATCAAGTGGTTTTGTTTAACTGTATAACTGTCGGACGTTTTTTAACCAAATATATAATAGGTCTATGCGTAGTTCCGACTCCGAGTGATGAATCGACAGTAAGCATGAAACACGTGCTTAAGAGATTATACCATTGGCTAATGCTGGCTTTGGAATATACTTTTGGTCGTTTTGAACTAAGTTTTTACTGAGTTTGCATAACCTAGTACATAGTTTCATACATTAGTTCACCGAAACAAAAAGACTACAGCTTTAGTGTTTTATTAAGGAATGTAACGAATACATCTAAATGTGATACTTAATTCTTTAAATGAAGTTTGCGAGCTTGAAGTAAACACCAATCCGATTTTATTTAACCTGTCGTCGAACAACATAACAAAACTACCGTCAGTTACACGTACTGACGCGTTTTGACCTTCCATGGTCATCATCAGATTACGACAGAAAACTGACTAGCACAGGTCAAAGCGCAATTTATATATATATATATATATATATATATATATATATATATATATATATATATATATATGGAAAGCAAAATTAGATATGCGGCTCTCACTTCTAGTAATCTCGCATGAATGTTCTTGACTGGAAATAGCGGATTCAGAATTTCTCTGCAGTCACGGACATTAACAATTTGCAGCTTCCGTCAGATGTATATATATATATATATATAATATATATATATATATATATATAATATATATATATACATATTACTTTCATTACTTTAATTGATTGTGCGAGTGGTGGTAACAATTCTTTAAATCAAGTTTGCGAGCTTGAAGAAAACATGAACCTCATTGTATTTTAACTTGTCTTGGTAAGTTCTTTAATGGTCGAGATTGCAAATTTACTGATGATTTGAAAATAATCTTTCCAGAGGATTCATAAAATATCAAGTTCTCTACAATAACACAATACTTAATTCGTATGACCTGCGTTGATATTTAATAACGTTAATGTTGATAATAAACAGTTAAAAACAAAAGTATTAAAAATCGATAATAGGACAGATTTTATTTATGCTGGTTTTAATGATAATGTAATTAATCAAGGCTATAGACATACATTGTACTCGACTAGAAATGTCGGCTGCTCAATTTATATGCATTCACGATAATACAATTTAACGATTATTACGCGGGTGTTGGTAGCCATTCTTTAAATGAAGCTTGTGAGCTTCAAGTAAACACTAATCCCATTGCATTTAACCAGTCGTCGAACAACATACTAAAACTAACGTCAGTCGATCGAGGCCAGAGGGCGAGGTTTGCTAGAGAAGCAGATGTTCAGATTGATTATTATACTCAATGTTGCTGAAATTTATTCTATATTTAAAAACATGTTGGTGCTATTTACAAGTATGGCGTATATTATATGTTGTGACCTGGTTTTGAAGTCGAATTGCTGAGGATTTTATTAGAAGTTTATTTTGCTGCCCCAAATGTCTTTATGAAATATCTTGTCGGTTAGTATTAAGGTTAGGCTTAGTGCCAGCTCCATTTGAATAACGCTAGTAACCATTAATAACATGTGTACAAGAGATTTCATCTTTTCTTCACGCTGATTTTAGCGTATTGCTCTGGTTCTATTTTAAATACTTTGTTACGGGCTTCGAAACTTCTGATTCTCGCTCTCTCTCTCTCTCTCTCTATATCTCTCTCTATATATATATATATATATATATATATGTTAGTTCCATTTTCTATTACATGATGCGTTTTTTTGCCTGGCTGTCAGGGAGCGCAAAAAAACTGGTAGCCCGGCTAAAGACCAATGATATCGGAGTTCCTGCACTGGATAGATCTATTTTGTGATTTAGGCATTGCGTAGACTAATCTTTCCTGATGCTCAGCTGGCAATGACCTAATACAGATTAATCGAAATCATTACAACTCAAATAGCTATTCATGTTGAGGGGTAGTGATCAGTCAGCTCTTATGCTTGGTAGACGCTCAGCTGACAGGGATCTGATCCAGATTTTGCCAAGGTATCTCAGATTGAATAGCTGTCCATGTAGATGTAGAATTTATTTCATAAAACGTAACCTGGAATCAAAATTGAACAGTCTTTGATAACTGCCATAGGGTCGACGTGAAGCACAATCACCATTATGCAGCGCGGCGAAGTTTCGCTTGTTACGGTGATAATATTTAATTTATTAACTAAATGAGTAATAATGAAGATAGTATGGAGTGTCGTTTTATTATAAATTTAAGAATTCTTTATTTAGATTTTTGTTATATTTATCTGAAGATCCTGTTTTAATTTGGTTTTGAAGTGTATTGATTAATATTGTTGTGAGGTATCTTCCTGAAGTACAATTTAAACCGTGAAGAATGTTCAATTTGTACTTTAACTACTTAAAGCTTTCTTATTCAACTTCGACTTGCCTCTTATTATGAACAATTCTGGTTGTGGTATTCACCCAGATTACCGGGCTTCGCCAATGGATAGAGAAGATGAAACTCCAGATAAGTCGTAGTGAGGATGAACATAAATTTGTAGTTATTTATCTCAATCAATGACTTTTCACTACAGGATGTACGTTAATCTAGTGCAAAGTAGTTTATTTACACTAAATTCAACACTTGTCTTAATAATTGCCTTGAGCTCACCGTTGACACAGTAGCACGATAGACTGCCAGAAATATTGTGAATCAAAATATGTTTAGTAGACGTAAAAACCTTGTTTCGCACAGCAAGGATGAGGTGACATTTTTTTTCTTTCGTGTTTTTCTATTAAATTGTACTTTTTTCAGATAAACTCAAATGTCACTTTTATTCGATCGTGCATGGCTGAGACGAAGAACATTCTCATGGCTGCGTCTACAGCTTTGCTTTATACACCGGAAAACGAGCATTTTGGTATCGTACCTGTGGAAGCAATGCATCTTAGAACTCCGGTAGTTGCAATGCTGTCGGGTGGACCCGCTGAAACTGTAATTCACGAGAAGACCGGATATTTATGTGAAGGACACGCGACAATGCAAACAGCTGCGGAAACAACGAGGTTAATGTCATTGGGTGTTGCGAGAAAGGATGCTTCAGTCGGTGATAATCAATTACAAATTGCTACACAAATGGCTGAGTTTATGGCAAAGTAATTTTTTATATTTTAAAGTTAAAAATTTCTAATTGTGAACTTCAATATGCTCTATAATTCGATTTGTCAGATATAGGAAAGAAGCTCCGATTTTAGATTATACTATGCATATATTTTTGCATCAACTAGGTCTTGCATTTTAGAGCAAAGATACGGTTTATGTGGTTGTCATAGAAAATTGCAATATGTTCATCTTTTTAGTTTTTTTGCACTAGTTTGCCCTCCAATTCGCGTCAATATTCATATTGCAGAGTTATCACACGGTTGACTTACAAATTAACCAATGACGCACAGTGAACTGCCGCGCTCGAACAGTGAGTGTTGCTTTCATAGTTAAATGCCGAAATTAATCTATGTAAAAATAAATATCCATTTAAATTGGACGGGTTCTCTGAATAGTGGACCTTACGTTTTGCACAGTTCATAACTGCATTCGCTCATGACCGGCAATATTTGCCCAAGGTTGCTACCCACCCCAGTAATATATTAGCGCTGGGTATATATATATATATATATATATATATATATATATATATATATGGAAGATTCAATACGGTATGCGTTTAAAAATGCGTGTGATGCACTTCAACAAAGAACTTATGATACGAATTATAATTAAATCGATAACATCATACGTCAATATCATAAAATGAACATTGGTTGCTCGGGTAGTGACAAAAATTATTTTAATCCAGTTTGCGTTCATGTTATAAACACCTGACCTATTATGTACATACATTTTTCAGTAGAAACTAAGTATTGTATAGTATGGATAAGGCAATTAATCTAGTAGACTTGTATCGTACTTTCTGGGAACTCATCACGTACTGTCGAGAATTTGCCACGGATAAGGCTCGAACCTGGGCACGTTTGCTTCTGAATTTGTTATAATTTATTTAAATGGTGTTTGTGTTCTTCGTGGAATCATCAGTCCCAATATATAAACGCATTTGTCATTGCATATTAAAAATTGTATAATAAAGAAAAGTCTATTTAACTAGTAGACCAGTTTCGTCCTTATTGGGAATTCTGCAAACCGTCCAGAATTTGCCGCGATAGGATGACTCAATCAGCGCTGCGCAAGGTGCAACAACATTTAAGCATGGTTTAAAACGGAATCACGACGGGACAATGCGGCTGGCGGTAGTTTTGTTATATTGTTCGAAGACTGGTTAAATACAATGGGGTCGGTGTTTACTTCAAGCACGCAAACTTGATTTAAAGCAATGTTCAAACTGTTCAAGCAATACAAATCGAGAAAAATACAAATTGTAAGGCAAGTAGAATATACCTCATTCTTGATACTATTTTTAAATTTTAATATTTTGCCGAAATTATTTAGTTTCCGACTCCCATTTCTATAAGGTATGGTAGGAAATGTTCTGAAACAGGATTTTTATGTTCATTTAATGTAATTATTGATAAAAAACAAGATAAAAGAAAATTTTTATTAACTAGAAAAAAGACTAGAATAAGATCTTTGTTGCTCTTGATATTACAGAAAATGAACTTTAAATACATAAAAGAATGCACTGATAAGGCTGCGTAAATTTGAGATCAATTTTGTTATCTAATAATGTATTATGCCTTAAAGCAGACGAAGCTGGAGCAACACTGTTAATGAATCATCATTATAAAATGCTCTAATTTCTATGCCATAGAATAAGAAAATACACCTATTTTCTAGATTATACATTAAACAACACTTATCACTTTACTGACACTATTAGTAAATATAAATTATTAGAGTATGATAAACTGGCAAGCCTGGATATGGTTGTGGCAATAGCCACCTTTAAGACAAATAATGAACAAAGGGTCTTATCTAGGGCAGACATTATTTCAACAGAAATTCCTCGCAGAAGCGCCCGTATAAGAATGAAGCAGTCAGCCCAATGATAAAAGCAGACTTCGAGCCGAAGTGAACATAAATTAATTAATATGTGTAAATTTGTTTTATTAAATCGATGCTCGTTGTGCGAGCAAAATTCTATATATAATTGAGTAAAAATAAAGCATGTGTGGTACATTTAAAATGGCTTCTGATGGGTTGGAAACGTTGATTCAGGGACTGACTTCTCAAATGAATAATTTAACTGCAGAATTAGGCATAATTAAGTCTCGTCTGGACGATACGCTGATAATAAACACAGACGACATACATGTACGTGGACCATCCAATATAGGTGGACACAACAATGGCGACCGCGCCGAAGAGGAATCAGGAGGAAATATGCCGGCGTTTTCAGCCGAATCGACGAGTTATTTCAGACCGTCATCAGAGTTTAAGCCCATGCTGGCACCACTAGATGTGGAAAGGCCACAGTTGTGGTTCGAAAAATTTGAAGCATCAGTTCGAGCCCAAGAATTTACATTAGAAGCACCTATTGTGCGTGTGGCTGTCCAGGAATTAGTGGACCGGACAGTAGCAGTCCAATTGGAATTGCCGGTTGACCTCACGTATGAAGAGTACAAAAGACGAGTGTTGGATCATTTCCGGGCCAGGCCTCAGGAAGTGTTCTCAGAATTATACAGCCTGAAACCATTACTGGGTGAGATGCCCATGGATACCATGGCACGTATCAAGCGGTGGTTCTCGAAGCTTACCGAGTCTTTACCCGGCTTGCAACCACATGAGGCCATCATGTTCATGCTGCTGGATCCTACCAGATACGGTGCAATATCCAGCGCCCAGGGAGGCCTTGAAGAGAGACTTCAGGCTCTTCAAAGTTCGGCCATGATGACAAACAAAGTGGCAGCTGCAACTCCACGCATGGGTCCAGTTACAACATCTGGCAGGAGCGACATACCGTACTGGAATTCTTCGCGGCATAATAATCAATTCCGCGACAGAAGGCAACAGCCAGTGGCCTGGAAGCAAAGTCAATATATAAGGACTCCAGCTCCGACGAATACGGCGTATAAGCGTCAGCAAAACCAATGTACTGCTCCTCGAGAACGGCCAGTTCAGTGGGGAAACAGGGTTCACAATCTCACAAATAAAGGTGGGCGAGAGCAGGGCACAAATATTAATCCTTTGGTGGCTCCGACGGGTAGATCGAATGAAGACCAGCAGAACAAACAAAAAAGTGGTCCGAACCAGATGGCCTTTGAAGAAAAGGAAGTGTGGGAAACATTGCCAAATGTAAGGATTTTCATTAAAGTTAAATTTTTAGAACTCTTCAACGGACAGCCAGTAATAATGCAATTGGATACTGGAGCTGATGTGTCGGTATTACCATTGACTTGGCCATTGAAGAACGTAAAACCTACGAGAGCAAGTTTATGTCAGGCATCGGGCGCATCGATGGTGGCTGTGGGCGAGTGGGACACGAAGTTGTTAATAAATGAAAATGTCTATCATATGTCTTTTGTTGTTGCGAATACGCAAACGCCCTTATTGGGACTTGATTTCATTAGAAAATGGGTTAAGACGATAGACTGTCAAAATAAGCGTGTATGCATATCGAGGCCTGAGAGAATAAGTTCAATAAAGTCTATATTTACCCCTAAGATGCAGGAGGAGACCAGTTGTCTGCCTGGGTGGTGGAAGAATCTTCGGAACCAATATAACATTATATTCCAACTGCCTGATTGCAGCGAATGTCCAGGGCCGACGGTCGACCAGTTTAAGCTATGGCTAGAACTAAATGAAGGTTACGAACCACCAAAGGTATATGGTGCTCCTCCAAAGAAATTAGCAGCAGCGACTCGAGCAACCCAAGAAATGATAGAAGCCGGCGTTCTTGAACCGTCATCCTCTGTTTTTCGTGCTCCGATGGTTTACGTTACGAAGAAGGATGGTTCGCTCCGACCGGCGGCTGATTTTAGGCAATTGAACTCAGTAACTAAACCGGACCCGTATCCCATGCCGGCTCTGCTTGATCTGTTCTTACAGCTAGCGGGAGGCAAATGGTTTGCCGTGCTTGATCTTAAACAGGGATTTTGGCAAATAGGCGTGCGGTCCGAAGACCGATGGAAGTTAGCGGTACAAGTACCCCAAGGTCATTTCCAATTCACCCGGGTACCATTTGGCCTTAAAAACGCACCGAAAGTGTTCCAAAGAATGATGGACTCGTTCGTGTCTGACTTAACTTGTACAACAGCTTACGTGGACGATGTTATTATATGGGCCACTACTGAACACGAATTACGTGTTAGGCTGCAGAAGATGTTGGCCAAAGCTGTAGAATGGCGATTACACTTTAATCCAGAAAAGGTTCAGATAGGTCAAGAAGTGCGGTTCTTGGGGCACTTAGTCTCAGCGGACGGATGCATGCCGTTAGATTCGAATGTACAACCTATCAAGGATTATCCGGTGCCTACTACTAGAAAACAATTGCGCCGGTTTATTGGTATGGTGAATTTCTATAGACCATAACTCGCAGGGATGGCGGTTACGCAACAACCCTTATCTCAGTTAACTAGTGCCAAGATACCATTTCGTTGGATGGAGGAGGCTCAACAAGCGTTTGAGCTATGCAAGCAGAAATTAATAGAGGCGACTATTTTGACTTTCCCGGTAGTTAATATGTCAATTGTTACAGACGCGTCAGATATTGGGATAGGAGCGGTGTTACAAGCTGACGGACATCCTGCGCAACATATAAGTCGCACACTCACTAAGGCGGAACAGAACTATACCGTCACAGAAAAGGAATTACTTGCCGTACAATGGGCGCTACGGAAGTTTAGATATTTTGTCATCGGGGGACACGTGGACGTCTTTACCGACCACAAAGCGCTAGTGCATTGGAGATCACTATGTATTGAGAAGAAAAGAGTACATCGAGCCATTGAAGAACAGGAAGAATACTATATATCAATTCATCATCGAGAATGCGGCAGCCGATGCGCTCAGCAGAATTTACGCTGTACGGGTCTCTGAAGAACAGGGAAGAGATGCCACGTGTCAGGAAATAGTCAATCAATTAAAAAACGGCACAGTGGTGTCTGCACCATATAAAACGTTGAGTCTGCAGAACGGCCTGTTGGTGCGGAAAGAAGGACAAACAGTGCAATGGTTTGTGCCAGAATCTATAAGAACAGAATTAATGGCCTTTTGGCATGAAACGTTGGGACATCCCGGCGCTGGGCGGCTCATTGAGACATTGCAGTCACGATTGTATTGGCCTGGCATGTCCAAAGAAATTCGTAGCTATTGTCAACAGTGCACTACATGCCAACGTTGTAAACCACAAAAACGAGAAAAAGTCACTCCGATTGCTTTCAATGCCACTGCACGGAACGAGTTTCTGCATATCGACCTGGTAGGTCCACTGCCGGTAGCTCGCGGCGGGGTGTCCTATGTGTTTTCCATGGTCGATAAGTTTACCCGATGGGTCGAGTTTGTACCACTGAAGAAGATCACAACAGAAAAGATTATAACGTGCTAAGAAGTGCGATGGCTCAGTCGATTCGGTGCACCCCAAGTTACTGCTACCGATCAAGGCGCACAGTTTGAGTCAAAAGAATTTAATCAGTGGTGCAAAGACCTTGACGTAAAGCATTCCCGCACAGCCACTTATCACCCGAAAACCAATGCAACTGATGAGCGCGCACATAGGACGATGAAAGAGGTACTGCGATGTTGGTACCACGAGAGCCCGGGAACGTGGAGAGACAAATTACATTTGGTCGAGCGGGCCATGCGCTTTACAGTCTCAACAGCTACAGGATTCGCTAGAATGACCAGGTGAACCTGCAATCCAAGGATCCCATTAGCGCTGCACCATAGCGGATATTCAGGAGCGACTAAAACAGTTAACTGAATATGTTTGCGCCACACAGCGACAAGGCTATGCAAGGCAACCGACACGCACTCGCCTAAATGTCGGCGACTATGTCATGGTCGCGAAGGTCGAGCCCATGGCACTGCAGGCTGTCAATGATGGGCCGTATCGCGTGGAGAGGGTGGACTCAGAGCACAATACTGTTTTTGTTAGCCTGCCCGATGGACCACGAGCTGTTGCACTGGATCGTTTAAGCAGAGTGCCAAAGCCGATTCCTGAGGGGGGGAAGATGTGGCAATAGCCACCTTTAAGACAAATAATGAACAAAGGGTCTTATCTAGGGCAGACATTATTTCAACAGAAATTCCTCGCAGAAGCGCCCGTATAAGAATGAAGCAGTCAGCCCAATGATAAAAGCAGACTTCGAGCCGAAGTGAACATAAATTAATTAATATGTATAAATTTGTTTTATTAGTCGATGCTCGTTGTGCGAGCAAAATTCTATATATAATTGAGTACAAATAAAGCATGTGTGGTACATTTAATATTGCTTCTGATGGGTTGGAAACGTTGATTCAGGGACTGACTTCTCAAATGAATAATTTAATTGCAGAATGAGGCATAATTAAGTCTCGTCTGGACGATACGCTAATAATAAACACAGACGACATACATGCACGTGGACCATCCAACATTGGTGGACACAACAATGGTATCGATGTATACGATTATTTCGGTGCAGGTTTCTTTAGTGTGTCAAACGTTGTCTAACAGAATATCCTTAAATATTATAAATTAGTTAAAGGATGTTCAGAAGTAATATGTATATATAACAGTTATCTGTCCCAGTCGCTAATATTTACATGCATTATTTAGAAAAAAATCTTGTTCAGATCTTCGCTCAAACAAACTTATATTCGAGATTCTTAGATGACATCTTCTTAATTTGAAATCACGGGTCTGAGTTGAAGAATTTTCTGCATTTAGCTAATAAAATGGGAGAGTTAGAATTTACATTGGGAAAAAGAAGACAAGAAGAATTATGGTTTATGGATGTAAAATTAAAACAAATGGGTCTGATGTTAGAGAAAGATACTTATTCTGGCGTCCGCCTGAATTACTGCTGTGATCACCTATTTGGGATGATAATCGGATTTCTAATTAATATATATATATAATGTCCATGCCTTTTTAATTTAACACAGTATTCTTATAATTAGGAAAACACAAATATTCATATAAAATGTGATTATAAGTAAATATATATGTAAAGTAGATATATTATATACTCAGAGTGAATTGTAGATACTTGAAGTTCAAGGGACCGTTTTTTGATTATATATATATATATATATATATATATATATATATATATATATATATATATATATATATATATATATATATATTCATTGTAAAGCTCGCATTTCAAAAGAATATATATATATATATATATATATATATATATATATATATATTTAAATATTAACAAATTTGTTTTGACTGATATAATTTATATGCTGTGCATATTATATATGGCGTATACACGTATATATATATATATATATATATATATACGAACTTATTGTTGCTATAACCAGCAACCTCTTTAAAATTATCTGCCAGCCGAAATCTAACAGATTTAAGGACTGTATTACTGCGCGTCTCTTCCATCGAAGCTTCCGAACCTAACTTCGATGATTTTAGTATGCCACGAATATGCATACCTTGGAGCCTTGCATGCGCAACCCCCCTACGGCTCCTATTAGCGGGGGCTCCATTAGTTTTCCGGCAGCTTCGACCAGGCTACAGGAAGACTACTTCCTTTCCATCGGGGACCACCCAACTTTGGAAACGTGCATCCCCCCTCCTGATATTTTCCAAACTCGGCGTATTTGCGATGCGATATGCGCCACTCGCGTGGTCCTTGTACACTCTCACGTGATTCGCCTCTCCAATGCTTGGAATTTGAACGTTGACCCCGAGAATTTACCCTACTTCTGTTGGAACTTTCCTTATTGCTTTTTATCCAACCCACATCCCTGCGGAGGAGGCAATTCTGCTACAAATATACTATTTATAACTTCCTCAGATATATCAAGCCCGATGGATTTTGAAATTAGTCTGTCATAAAATTCAGATGGAAGTAGATTTCCCATCTTTTCCTGACGTAATAAGTCAGCCATCCGTTCAATCCTCTCGGGTTGATATCGTCCATGGAGTTCTTCTACTAGAAGCTCAAATGCATTTTCTGGTTCGTTCTCAGTAACAAATTTCCTGAGTCTAAACAGATTCTTTTTTAATGGCTCAGGTAAGCACCACCAGGCCGAGGCAAACCTTTCTATAGGGTCGGTCATCCGTTTTAGTTTAAAATAAAATTTTGCTTCTTCGACCCATTCAGAATGGTTGTCTGGTCTGTACATGGTGAGCTTAACATGGCTATCCATAGAATTGCGGCAAAAACGATCATCTACATCATATCTTTCCGCATAAAGGATCCTGGCGCGGTCGCCATTTTTTGTAGAGGCCCTTAGGTCACTACCATAAGGGGTCTCTTGGATGCCAGGCCCGGAAAATCCATATATGCGGAATGATCATCTATCTTGGAACACTTAAGTTCCTCTGAACTATCTCTTAAGCTACAATCCTTAAGTCCGCTAGCCAACTGCTCTGTATCCTCAGTATTTAATAAACCAGACATGATATTATTAAATTACTTGTAATTTATATATTATATTAATTAAGTAAGCTTACCCGGATACGCTGATATCCACAAATTACTGAACTGGAATGATTGAGACCTTAAAACAAGTATTAACTTAAAATACCCAAAGCAAATTTGTGGTCCTTTTCGCTGATAATTAAAAACAACAAAATGACGAGAAGATTACAAAGTTTTATTCACAAAGAAATCGGAGATGGAACCACGCAGTGTCCCGCTTATGCAATTCAGAAACTCTCTCATTTTCTTCCACAAGACAGGTCCAAAACTTCGACAATATGAACAAAAGAACTTCCAAAAAATTTTACAATATTTTTCAAAAATTACAATATTGTTTTAAGAAGCCAGCAATAACATCAAATGTCCAAAAATAAAAATTGATTTATTTTTATATGAGAGGTTAATTTCTGTCCGATAATTAATTTAACCTCTACAAAGGTCACCATGGTATTGTTCTGTCATCTGTGGATATCAGTGTATTTGGGTGAGTACACTTATTGTTATAACATATAAATTGTCAAAAATCTTATTCTAATATTATGGCCGGTTTATCAAATATTGAGGAAACAGAGCAATTAGCAAGTAGACTTAAAGAATTTAGTTTAAAAGGTAGTTCAGAGGAAATTAAGTGATCCAAATTAGATGATCTTTTCGCATATATGGATTATCTGGGCCTGGCATCTTAGAGGCTCTCTTATGGTAGTGACGAAAGAGCCTCTACACACTGAAAATGCTTGACATCCAATGATTTTATGAAGCCAATTTCCACAAAAATTATAAAATTAAACTAATTGGGCATTATAAAAATAAAACAGGTAGATCTTGTTTATAATATTTTAAACATAAGCTTCATGCAGTCAACAATATAAATGAATTATCAATAATTATGATATTTCACTGTGCTTCAAACGATTGGTTTTATAGGTTGGTCTGCTGAAGCAGTGCATATAAACACCGTAATTATAAGCTACTGGGCCTTTATCACGACGCCAATTATTTTTATTGCCATTTTAACTAAGGTTTTTTATTAATGATACATAATTTTATGTTTCCATCATATTCCTCATTCTTACCTGTAACTATGGCTTTTGAAATCGCGCATAAGACTAACAAAAGGCCCTTAGAAAAATTAAATAAATAAAACAAAATGTAAACGCCTCGGCTGCAAATAAATATCGTGTAAATTTAAAAAAAGTTCAGAGACGTAGATAATGAGACAAGTACTGTTGGTGGCCCTTATTAGGACCGGAAAGGCGTTCGAAGGCATAAGTTGAGGCCCCTTATAACCCTTATAATGGTTAATACCGTCGTAAAGTCCATCCCCTCCTCAACGTGGTACGATGGTGTCAACCATGTCTCGATGGCCGATCGTACATGGGCTAACGGGGCTATGGCGGTGGTGTCACCAGGGCGTGGTGGATTTCCGACCGGCAATCGGATCTCCTATAAAATACCACATGAGCCCGACGACGGCACCATGACTCGGCGTGTGTTCCCCGCCACAAAATGGTTCAACAGCCACAGGATTACATGGACTCCTGGACAGTACCCCGTACTTCCGAATGGCGAATGAGCTCTCAACAGCCACCGGCAACCATGCAACTTACTGCTGCCTTTGCAGACTGCGCTTGGATGTGCAAAGGCTAGAGGTGCGTCCTCGATCAAAAAGCCGAGTGGTGAGGGGACACCACTTGTACCTAATTCTCAAGAAACTCCATGAAATCAATGGAGCCGGCTTATCCTCCAAAAGGAGTCAGCCGCAGTAAAGTAAAGTAAAGTAAGTAATGGTTAATAGATAATTATAAAAGATGTGGGAAGAACCCACATGGTTGCTTATATGATTATCTATATATGCATAATATATAGTGTGTAGACGTATATATAAATGGATATTTATATATTAGATATGGGTATAAATAAATATAAATAAGTAAATAATAAATAAATATATATTGCTGATGTATTATGTACCCTAGGTGAATTGTATGAACCTACCTTGTTTCTTACATGTAATTTTATATATATGGTTTGGACACAGATATTTCAATGAAAACTTAAATTCGTTAGTGTAGGCTTCGTATTCGGTCTTGTCCAAACGACAGAATGATTGTATATTTTTTTCAACAGTTCTACTAACCTCTCCATGATCTATTGCACACAGAATGAGATTAGGTAAACAGGAAATCTGAGGATTGATGCAATATAATTAAAATTAGAAAAAAATGTTGATCCTTCTAAGCGTCGGGATGACTAACAAATTGAGACATCATGGATTGTCGTGTATGTCAGTCTATAAGATTCGCTTATACTAGAGTACAATTATGTGTGTATTGGTTGTTGTGTGCATGTGAGGTGATGTCATGTATACATGTGAGTATCAGAGAATAGCTGTAAATATTGGATATTAGGGAAAACAAAAAAGACCTTTGAGGTGAAATAAATATAAATAGATCTATCTTGAATGAGGATACCGCATTTGCTGAGTATGGTATCAACTCTGATGATTGGACTGGAAATGAAGTCCAGAAAATTCGGAAAAATATAGCAAAATCGGGTTAAAGTGTCATTTTAGACAAGCAGATGATGGACGCCTTCTGAGTGAAGGGATAAGTTAGAACCCATGAATCAATGTCAAACAAAATCTGTGAACCTGGAAATGTAAAGGATTCAAGATTTTATCGACCTTTGAGTGCTATCAGTTGTCCCGCACAAGAAAAACTCTGAAAAAAGTAAGCAAATTATTCGTCACTCGCAGGTCAAAAATGTACGACATAATAAGGCTAAACTAATAATAACCTGGCGGGATGACTAAAAGAAATACTATAGGCGGTAAACGTGGAATATCCAACAATTGTGTTCACGTTACATTTAGTAAAATCATATAATGTCAATAAAAAACTATTACACAAAGATCCGATTCTTCACACTTTCCGATTTTGTTTTGTCTTTGATCGGGTTGAATTCTTCTTTTTTCAACTGAAAATGTGGTTCTATCAAATTTTCAGTTGAAAAAAGAAGAATTCAACCCGATCAAAGACAAAACAAAATCGGAAAGTGTGAAGAATAGGATCTTTGTGTAACTGCCCGTGTACAACTATTACCCGCGTACGCAAAACGCGGCATTGAACTAATCGAATTGTACACACCGCAACAAAATTTCAAAAAGTATAAAAACTATTTCGTTTGAATCAACAACCTATTTACAAGCATTCATGGTTACAAAGGCATCCGTTTCCTTTGTAAAATCATCGAAATTGGCCATATATCATCTAACTCTTTCCATCAATAAACGCACTAAATGTGTTGAATTCCAATTCAATTTAACAATAATTGATTGCGCGGGTGGTGGTAACAATGCATTAAATAAAGTTTGCGAGCTTGAAGTAAACACCAATCCCATTTTATTTAACCAGTCGTCGAACAACATTACAAAACTACCGCCAGCCGTAATGCACTGACGCGTTTCGACCTTCCATGATCATTACCAGAGTACGACGGCAAACTGACTATCGAGGATCAAACCGCATTGAATATATGTGGAAATCAAATTTAGATATGCGGCTCTCACCTCTAGCAGACTCGCATACATACAATTTCAGTTGTCAAAACTTCATGCAAGTTGATAGATTGGCGATGGGTATTCCGCTAATGTGTCCACTAGCTGATGTCTACATGTTCTATCTTCTAGATAGCACTGTCATATGTATTTGAGGTATGTTGATGATACTTGCATAATCAGAAATGAAGATGTAGAACTAGAGAACTTAACAACGTGAACCATCATATGCAGCTTATTTTTGAGCGCGAGAACTCTCTGTCTAACGCAATAACTTATTTGCGTGGTAAAATTTGGACAGGAAGATGGTAATCTAAAAAGTAAATATATCGAAAGCAGACATGGATTTGATAGTACATCCATCACCATGGCGCTGTTCCAATTTTTCATTTAAGAAATTTGATACAAATTTAATCTGAAGAATAACGAAAATCTGGTCTTAAAACTTTCATTGCCAGAATTTATGCTACTTAAAATGACAATTATTAGAAAACCGGTATCCTGAAAGATCTGCTGAAGCAAAAATGATGCCCAAACAGCGACAAATAAAATTAAGCCATATAAAACGAAAAGATTGTACACATCAGTACACATTCTCAATGGGATACACCATTCTAAATGATTACTCAAAGAACTGAACAAGTAGTAACTTATCATATGTCTAATACATGGCTGATATTTGTTCATACAACATAGATGTTATAGATAAACTGCTTGCAATTGAACAGGTTTATTTCAAAGGGTGAAATGGAAGAGTTACACACAAACCAAGCTGTTTTATGAAACATCCTTAAACGTAGGATAAATTAAAATTTTATTTCGCTTATGATTTGAGCCTAACTTGATGAATTATTTGTGTGACTCGTAATGTTTGTTTCTATAATTTAAATCTTCTGTGCAGCTTAAGGCCTTGTTTACCGAATATGACTGTAATTCTACGTATATAACAGTCGATTTGAGCTCTTCTTAAAAAATGTGTATATGACAGTCACCATAAACAAGGAATATATTTTTATATGCACATGGGCTTCGCATTTTTTTTCTCATCAGTAAGAGTCGGCAACACGCCCGAAATGCACTATTATTTAATCGAACCATTAGAAACTGCTTTTCAGTGCAAGCTCCAATACGTATGTGTACATGTATAATAGTAGAGTAAACTTCAAAATCTAGTCTAGTCGTGCAACTGAAAAGCTAATTTAGGAAAATGATATATACCCAGCCTATAAAGGATACCAACATCATAGTTATGAGTTTACCGTTTGTTTTTGCTGACTTCAACATCTTTATAGTCCTATTCGAACCAATTTGTTACTTGGTAAGCCATACATGATATATAATTCTATACACATTAGTTTACGACACTCAAAAATTTATAAAATTATATGATCGGTGAATCATGTCATTGTACTGTATACATAATGGCGAGAATTAGGCTCCAGGTGTTTTGAAGTAGTAACAGTTGAATTGTCCCAAGCTTACATTTGGATTATTTTTGGCTATTTTATAGTGATATTTGCGAAACTGGAAGACTTGCAGTTTTAACATTTACATTCTTTAGCAACAACTAATCCTTAAAGAAAATTTCGTGCTATTTGATTGTGTGGTAACAAAACCACTGATTGTAGATTGTTTAGCTTTTTCTCGTGTTGCGTTCCGAGAAGTTTGCATCCGCTGTCTACCGGATTATTCCAGATATTTCAATCTTCGGATATGTTTCTTTCAAAACAGATTTTAGAGTTGCACAGATTACTTAAATCACCATTTTTATAATTGTTATAAAGTGGGTTGCTATTATTACGTGATTTGACTGAAAATAATATTGTTCTATTGATATATTAGTAAATATGTGTGCTTAAATAGTTTTGTCTATCTGTGAACTATAGTTTATAAGTTCAGACGACGTATATAAAGAACTATCCACACATGCTGTCAATCTATAACTATTGTAATTTCATGTAAGAAGACAAGCAGACCTAGAAAAAACTAACAAATGGAACCATGTAATCCTCAAGTTTTGCTCGGTATTTTCGTAGCTAATTCCAACTTTCTGCTTCGTATTATATTTAAGCAATGTCAATATGCTGACGTATAGGGTGATTTTGGTGAGATATGCTTGCTTAGCACAGTAAAATTTCACAGTTCAACGACGGATGCCAGCAATGTGATCGGGTTGGCTATTTGCGATCTCTACTATTCTTTCTAATTTCTGAGTTTGGTAGTCGTTGGCGAGTGTGCAGATCCGTTGTATTTTCAAATCGATTATCTGGCGCTAAATTTTTGCGGTGGCGCTCTATCAATGTTGGGTGACTGTTGCTACCGTTACTAGAAATTCATGTGTTCTGAGTCAACCCAATTTTTAATTACTCGTCTTGTGTTTAACGATATGATTTCTTACTTACGTACTAATCTATTTCAGCCGATACTGGAAAATCATTACGAAGCGCCTGTGTCGTAAATTGGATAAAATTTCTTTTAGAACTTCTATTAGTATGCTTATATATTATTACATTATTATTCTAGGAAACAACTGCAATCGATTTTTCCGAATAGAATTCATAGCATGAATACTTCACAATTATTCTTTAACTCTACATTTAAATGTTGGTGTCATATGTTTTGTTAAGCTACATTGTCTATAAAACCTGATGAATTTTTATTCTAAATTGAAGCATTGCTTAAAACGGTAGTTATGGAAAACAATTTTAATTGGTAAATTTGATTCAAATTTCTTTACGTAATTTTAAAGAAACCATGAAAGATTACGTTATATCACTTGTTCGCGTTGTTCAACAGAACTATTCTAAGTAAATAGTTAAACCAGTGACAATTCGCATGTCTGTTTGCACTAAATGCAGACATTTCTCTTTGTGAGAATCGTTTTGCTTATTGGCAACTCATCAGTAGGAGCCGGTATTACGCCCTTTTGTCACTATATTTATGTGAAGAATGTGGGATAATAGGACAGTACAAACTCCTAGACGAATGTAGAGCTACAATAATTGGTCTCAGCTGAACTAATTTGTTACTAGGTTCGCTGTATAGCCTTTTTGCATATATTAGCTCACGCATAGCAAACAGTAGTGCTATTTATATAATGAATTTGATGATACCATACCGCACAATGTGACATGAAGTATCGATCAAGGCCAGAGTGTATGGATTTACTGGAGTAACAGGTGTTCAAAAATACTTTACAGACTCGGTATATATATTATATAGAGTGAGTTAGCGTGGATGTCGCATTTTCGTGACTTTATATGATGTTAGCTTCACTACTATAGGTTTACACATTGGTCTCGGAGATTGTACCGTTTTATTATCCCACATTCCTCACCCAACTATATAGCGGGTAAAGGGAATAATGCCGGCTCCTACTGATGAGTCGCCAGTAAGCAATAAACGAATCTACAAAAGATTATACTTTCCGTTCATGCCGACTTTGGTTTTTCCTTATGGTCATATTTGGAATAATTTGTTATTTGGTGCGCAACACCTAATAAACACTTGCATATATTAGTTCTCCGTTACGAACAGTATCTAACCGTTATATATTTAATTGAATGATGTCATGTTTACCGCGATATGTGAAAACTGATATCGATCAAAGTTTATGCATGTATTTGCTGGAGTATTAGGTCTTCAGAAATAGTTGTAATCTTCCATTTTGGTGATTTTAGCATAGAATTGAAACCCATCGTTTTTTATACCATTTTACAAACACTGTATATATATATATATATATATATATATATATATATATATATATATATTATGAGATTCCAGCTCTAAGGAAGTCCGCATTTTGATTCTATATATGAAGTTAGCTTCACTACTGCAGGTTTACACATTGCTATAGGAGATTGTAGCGCCCCAGTTTCCAACATTCCACACACAAATATATAGTGGGTAAAGGGCGTAACACGCACTTTTTCTGTACTATAATGTTAGTATCGGTTACTAATACGATAGCCATAGTGTTAGTATCCTTTACAGACTCGGTATATATATTATATAGAGTGAGTTAGCGTTGAAGTCCAATTGTCGAGACTTTATATGATGTTACCTCCACTATTGCAGATTTACATATTCATCTAGGAGATTGTACCTTCCTATTATCCCACATTCCCAAATATGTAATGGTTAAAAGGCATAATACTGGCTCCTACTTATGAGTCACCTGGAAGCAAGATACGAATTTGCACCAGATTATACTTTCCGTTCATGCTGTCCTTGGTTTATCCTTGTGATTATATTTTAACTATTTGATTACTTTTTTCGAGTAAAATTATGATTCAAATTAAAAATGGGTTGCTAATATTTCAGTGAAATGGCGGAATTAGCAATTATACTGGATGTCATACATATGGAACCCTTAGACTCCAACTAAATTTTTACACGTATTAGAATTAGTCGATACACTTTTATTTAGGAAGTTGCATTTTTATGTTGTGCACAGGTGAGTTTTAAATCTTATTATTAAAGGACATGAGTGTACTCCCATTTGGACACCAAAATTAGCAAAATGTCACGTACTTTGACTTATTTTGAATGGGAACACTGTTACTGGAAAAATATATCCTCATCTCTCGACTTGTCTTTATTAAAGAGAAACTTGCTATTGTAGCAGTAGCCACCTCTGAGATTAAGAAGGCACCAAGGGTCCTATATAGTGCTGGCATTAATTCAACAGAAATTCCACTCAGAAGTGTCCGTATTGTGGTGAAGCAGTCAGCACAATGATGGAAGCAGATTTCGAGCTGAAGTAAACAAAAAATGATTCATATTTGTAAATTTGTTTTAATAAATCGATGCTCTTTCTCCGAAAAAAATCCTGTATATACTTGATTAAAAATAAAGCATGTGTGTGAAATTTACAAATGGCTTCTGATGAATTGGAAACGTTGATTAAAGGGCTGACTGCACAAATCAACAATTTGACTGCAGAATTAGTTTTATTAAGCCTCGACTGGGTGATACATTAATAATAAATTCTGATGGAATACTCAAAAAGCCCCAAACAGTATAGGTGGACACAAAAATGGCGACCGCGCAGAAATGGAATCAGAAAGAAATTTGCCGGCATTTTCAGCCGAATCGACGAACTTTCCGACCGTTATCAGAATTTAAGTCCACGTTGGCACCATTGGATGTGGAAATGCCACAGTTGTGGTGCGAACAATTTGAAGCATCTGTTCGAGCACAAGAATTTACATTAGAAGCAACAGTTGTGCGCGTGGCTGTTCAGGAGTTGGTTGACAGGACAGTAGCAGTCCAATTGAAATTTCCGGTCGACTTCACGTATCAAGAGTACAAAAGACGAGTGTTGGATCACTTTTGAGCGAGTCCTCAGGAGGTGTTTCGGAATTGTACAGTCTTAAACCATTACTGGGTGAGATGCCCCTGGATACCATGGCACGCATAAAATGGTGGTTCTCCAAGCTAACTGAATCTTTAACCAGGTTACAACTGCATGAGACCATCATGTTTATACTGCTGGATCCTACCTGATACGGTGCAATATCCAGCGCCCAGGGAGGCCTTGATGAAAGATGTCTTGCACTTCAAAGATCGGCCATGTTGACGAACAAATTGGCAGGTGCAACTCACGCATGGGTACGGTTACAACATCTGCCAGGAACTACATACCTTACTGTAATTCTTCGCGGCATAATCAGCAAGTCGGCAATAGTCAGTGGCGTGGAATCTAGGACACCAGCTTCGGCGAATACATCGCGTAAGCGTCAGCAAAACCAGTATAGTATTCCTAGAGAACGGCCAGTTCAATGGGGAAATAGGGTCCACAATCTCACAAATAATAGTAGTCGAGATCAGGACAAAAATAATAATCCTTTGGAGGCTCCGATGGGTACATTGACAGAAAACCACCAGAACAAACTAAAAGGTGTTCCGAATCAGATGGCCTTCGAAGAAAAAGAAGTATAGGTAACGTTGCCACATATAAAGATTTTTATTAAAGTTAAATTTTTAAAATTCTCAACAGACAGCCAGTAATAATGAAATTTGATACTGGAGCTCATGTGTCGGTATTACCAATGTCTTTGCCATTCAACAAAGTAAAACCTACGAGAGCAAATTTGTGTCAGGTATCGGGGGCGTCGATGGTGGCTGCGTACGAACGGAACACGAAATTATTAATAAATGACAATATCTACCATATGTCTTCTGTTGTAGCAAATACTCAAACACACTTATTGGGACTTGATTTCATTAGAAAATGGGTTAAGACGATAGACTGTCAAAATAAGCGTATATGCATATCGAGTCCTGAAAGCATAAATTCAATAAAGTCTATAGCTACCCCTAAATTGCAGGAGGAGCCCAATTGTTTGCCCGGTCTTCAAACCCAATACAGCATTATATTCCAACTTCCTGATTGCAGCGAATGTCTGGAGCCGACGGTCGGGCCCATGGCACTGCAGGCCGTCAATAATGAGCCGTATCGCGTGGACAGAGTGTACTCAGAGCACAATACAGTTATGGTTAACATGCCCGATGGACCACGAGCCGTCGAACTTGATCGTTTAAGCAGCGTGCCAATGTCAATTACTGAGGGTGGGATGTAGCAATAGCCGACTTAGATACTAACAACGCACCAATGGTTATATTTAGGACTGGCATTAATTCAACAGAAAGTCCTCTAAGACGCGCCCGTATTAGGATCAGGCGATCACAACAATGATGGAAGCAGACTTCGAGCTGAAGTGAACTTAAAACAATTACTATTTGTAAATTTATTTTATTAAATCGATGCTCCTTATCCGAGCAAAACGCTATATATGCTTGATTAAAAATAAAGCATGCGTGTTAAATTTACAAATTGCTTCTGATTGGTTGGAAGCGTTGATTAAAGGACTAACCGTACAAATGAACAATTTGACTGCAGAATTATGTATAATTAAGTCTCGACTGGATGATACATTAATAATAAATGTTGATGGAATCCGCATAAACGACCCAACCAATATAGTAAACAAAGATGTGATAGAACCGCATTTTCATTGGGACGAATACAAGCTCAGCCTGATCGAAGACAAAAATGAAATTAAAATTGTGATCAATCGGATCTTGGTGAATCTGTTTGTGCAAAGCTAGAACCCGCGTACGCAAAACGCGGCATTGGAAAATATGAAACGCACTCCGCAATCATATTTCAAAAAAAAAATTTGAATTTATTATTAATGTATCATCCAGTTGAGACTTAATTATACCTAATTCTGCAGTCAAATTGTTCATTTGTGCAGTCAGTCCTTTAATCAACGCTTCCAACTCATCAGAAGCAATTAGTAAATGTAACACGCATGCTTTATTTTTAATCAAATATATGTAGGGTTTTGCTCGAATGAGGAGCATCGATGTAATAAAATAAATTTACAAATAGTAATTGTTTTAAGTTAACTTCAGCTCGAAGTCTGCTTCCATCATTGTTGTGACCGCCTCATCTTAATACGGGCGCTTCTTCGAGGACTTTCTGTTGAATTAATACCAGCCCTATATAGAACCCTTGGTGTGTTCTTAGTCTCTAAGTCGGCTATTGCTACATCCCACCCTCAGTAATTGACATTGGCACGCTGCTTAAACGATCAAGTTCGACAGCTCGTTGTCCATCTGGCATGTTAACGATAACTGTATTGTGCTCTGAGTACACCCTGTCCACGCGATACGGCCCATTATTGACAGCCTGCAGTGCCATGGGCCCGACCTTTGCTACCATGACATAATCGCCGACCCTTAGGCGAATGCGTGTCGGTCGCCTGTGTGGTGTCTTCATATTCAGTCAACTGTTTTAGGCGCTCCTGAATATACACTATAGTTTAGCGCCCTGGCAGTCTAATATGACCTTAATAGAGCATAGTCGTTTGAGCGAATCCTGAAGTTGTTGAGACTGTAAAGCGCATGGCCGCTCGACCAAATGTAATTTGTCTCTCCAAATTCTCCGGCTATCGTGGCACCAAAATCACAGTACCTCTTTCATCGTCCGGTATGCTCGCTCAGCTGTCGCGTTGGCCTGTGGGTGATAAGTGGCCATGCGTGAATGCTTTATGTCAAGGTCTTTGCACCACTGATTAAATTCTCTCGACTCGAACTGTGCACTTTGGTCGGTAACAATAACTAGTGGTGCACCAAATCGACCGAACCATCGTTCTTCTAAGCACGTTATAATTGTGTCCGTTGTGATTTTCTTCAGTGGTTGAAACTCGATCCATCGGGAGAGCCTATGGACCATGGAAAATACATAAGACACCCCGCCACGAAAGACCGGCAGTGGACCTACCAGGTTGACATGCAGAAACTCGTTCCGTGCAGTGGCATTGAAAGCAATCTGAAAAAAGAGACGAATACAAACCCAGCTCGATCGAAGACACAAAGGAAATGGAAATTGTGAGCAATCGGTTCTCTGTAAACCTGTTTGTACAAAATTAGAACCCACGTACGTAAAACGCGGCATTTGAAAATTAATTAATGGAATACGCATAAACGTTCAAACCAATACAGGTGGACAAAAAATATGCTCCCTTTATTTAATATGTGAAATTTTTTTCTTAATGTGTTTATATTTACTTTTTTTATTTATGTAAACAAAGGTTTGGTTTTAAAAAAATATTATTTAAAATAATGCGGAGATAATTTTTTATCAATGTTTATTTTCTTTGTATTGACCATTTTAACAGTTTGGTAAACAGCAATGCGTTGACTGACGAATTGGGCGAGGCAGGCTATGCACATATTCATTCAGAATATTCATTTCAAACCTACAAAGACAAGTTGTGCTCGTTAGTGGATGATGTAATCGACGGTTCTGAAAAGAAAAAGAACTGAGACTAAATAACCTTTATTCTTCTTATGGAAAAAAGAAGCTCTTATTTAAAAATATTACTTTGCAATATGATGAAAATCGACACGATAAAATTATTTGTGCTCTTTTATTTTAAATACATTTTAAATATTCTATTAAAGCTATTCTATAACGTTTCTAAGCCATACCATATATTTCGCAACTGCTGAAGTTATACACTTTTCCTACTTGTGTATGTACTTTCTGCTAACAAAGTAAGGAAGAAGACGTCTTGCATTATTTCCTCAATAATACCAGAATTGAATTCGCTATTGTATTCACAGTGGAATAAAAGTTGCCTTTGCGGTTTCTTGAGAAGAAGCTCTTATTTAACGGTCGTGCAGTCCGAGGTTTTACTGGTGCCCAATATGCGGAAATATTATCGCCGTTTATCTATTTAAGGACTTACTGTATAAAATAAATCAATAGCTAAAACCTTATTGTATGCCGAGGAGTCATTTATTTTCATTTAAGATTTAAAAAATCAAAACCTCGTCCTGCAAATGGCAGATCCAGCCCTTTACTCCAGTACAATTGCAGCAATCTAAAATTCCCTGTTTACGTAATCTTGCAAAGTGCGTAGAAATTTATTGGAACAGATGCAGAGAAGGTATCTATGACTGTACACAGTAATTAAATTTAAAATTCAAAAATGAAAAAAATCAAACTTTTTTGTTGACACAAAAGACGTGCGTATGCTGCTATGAATCCTACCTAAAGAGGAAATGGTTGGGTCTATCATTATGTATGCATGTATATATATACCTGATTTTAGATTGTATGTTTTCATGTACTCCAGGAATGTGCATATATCGAGTTTAATAACTCTTTATTTCAAAACCATTAGTGTGTCGAAAATTAAAATCAAAATTAATTTGTTTTGGAACGAGATTTCTAGATTTTCTTAAATCTATTATTTCGGGCATTGACATATGTGTGCGATTGGAGGCCTGAGGATGCGTACTTGAAAATGGGTATCATACGGATCTTTGCAAAACTGATAGTACATATTTGTTAATAACGAAAGAAAATCGTGGATACTCTAAATAAGTGTTTACTCTCCGAGGTTTCGGATATGGACGTAAATATTAGCTGGAAAGTTTCTTGTTATAATTAGTCACCCTCGGTTGCACCTGATGTATAAGCTTCTACGGGGATTTCCAAAAGTGTTTGTAATGATTCCAGTTGTTTTCTTTTTCCAAAATAGTTCGGCTGCTGTTATCGGCCACCTTTTTCAGTTGGTCCTACCTCACCAGTTTTACAAAACAAACTATTACAGCAAGCGTGCTATTTCCTTTGGCCTTATCATTTACACTTCAGACTGACCTTTCACTAGATAGTTGCGAGTCACGTGAGTGTGCATTTCCATGACTGTTATGTTCATCTAACTAAGTAAGACTAGAGTGGCGCATGGTAACACTTTCATATAGAGAGATACAGTTGGACACGGAGTGTATGGTGTAATTTATGTGCATAAACCTTGTAATCCATTAAGAATTACTGCGAATGTCCAACACTCAACAATATATAAAATTTCTGAGTTTCTGTGTCTTAGAATAAGAAAATATTTTTATTCCTTAGACCAGGCAGTGTTAAACTCGCAGCAGTTGGAATGGTAGTATGAACTTTGCCGGAACTAAAGAGGCACAGCCATCATCCCGCTTCATATGAAGCCTCTAGTTTTGGTCTAACAGCGCGGTAACGTTTATCGTTAAATGTGTGAAGGAATAAGAGCGAGAGTGCAATACGCGAAAGGTAACTTTCGGCTGTTGAAGGTAACTGTTCACTGGTATCTGGGCAGATACTGCTCATCAGCCTTTGTTGGCAGACTATCTAATTTTCTTTTACAGTCCACATATAACCATGAACCACTTATGGTTACATGACTGAAATATTAGTCACTTTTGGCTTTTGTATGCTCCTGTATGACTAGATGAAAAGGATAGATTAGTAAGCTTAGATGCAGTATCGATATACACGAATATACCGGTGCCTAAGGCTCTGTATTGCTTTCGATGTTTCCTAGTTGATCATCAATTAATATTAGAAGGAAGTAGAATGACGATTGGATACGTCATGGAGATGATGTGTATATGTATGTTCTCTTATTATTTCAAATTCGAGGTGTCCCAATTGGACAACCTTTGTCGGTCTCAATAGCAAATATCTTTATGCATTATTTGAATAATAATGTTTTGGCTAAGACTCCTCTAAAACCGAAATTGTACCTACGTAATTTGGATGAAACATTAATGATCTGGAACCATGGTGATAATTAAATGTTAAATTTAGCGAATCGAATCAGGTGAATTCCCATTATTAGATGTCAAGTTAATAAGTAATGGTCAGAAATTAGAGAAATATTTTAGGATGGATACTTATGCGTGTATCCTTAATTTCAAGTCTAATCACCCGTAACGTATGAAAATCGGTATCTTAAAGTCATTGCCATTAAGAAGTCTTAGATATAAAGCACAGGAAGTAGACTGCGCGATGTGTTCACGATCAATTGTTATCCTCTGCATTTAATAGAGATACATAAAAGCGGATAAAGGAAAGGATGAGCGTAAAGTCATGGTATTACCGGAAAGTAAAATCAATAGCTTAAAAAACAAAATGAGGACCATTTCATAACAGTCCTCTTCACTAGGCAGTATACTTATTAACCAAAGAAAAGTAGGATAGAACTCTTAGAAGCATCAGGAATGTATGAAATTAAATGAAATGCTTGTAGCCTCATGTATGTTGGTGAGACCATGCGCTCAATCAAGGTAATAAATAGCGAACATAGAACTGCATTTAGGTATGGACATGTTGCTAAATCAAGAATGTGAAATAATAGGACGGTACACATTCCTGACCAAAATATATAGTGGTTATAGGGCGTAATACCGGCTCCTGCTAATGAATCACCAGTAAACACGAAACAAATGTGCATTAGATTATACTTTCCGTTCATGCTGCCTTTGGTTTATCCTTCTGGTCACAACTGAGCTAATTTGTTAATAGGTTCGCAACACCTAATACATACTTGCATATATATTAGCTCTCCGCAACAAACAGTAGTTAACTGTATAAAACACAGTTTAAGGCATATATATAGTAAATTCTTATTCAGACACTCTGGTCTCGCTTATTTAAATGAACATAATATTTATGGAAATGCCCACACACAAACATAACACGCAACTGTCTAGTGAAAGGTCAGTCTGAATTATAAATGATATGGTCGGAGTAAATATTGCGCTTGCTTAATTAGTTTGTTTGTAAAACTGGTGAGGATGGACGAACTGAAGAAAGCGACCGATAACGGCAGACAATATTTTGCACTGAGAAAACACCTGGAATCGTTACTGCGTTAGTCAAAACGCAGATCAGGTAATGACTAGCCTAGTTGTCCATGAAGAAGTCGATACAGAGAAAACGGCTTTAATAAGTGGATTTAAAGACAAAATTTATAAAAACCCTCTAGGCATATGATGTTCAATCGTATTATTCTTACCAATAATATTACACAATAATTGTTGCAATCAACTCAAAGCCAATAAATCTAATTTAGCGTGCAAGCTGAAAGTTCAACAATAGACCTAACTAAATAGGTTATACAAAAATATTTTTATTTTAAATTGGATACCCAGATAATCTAAATAATTTATGAATTGATTGCAATAACAGTACTCACAATATACACATATGGTCAAAAGTTCAAATTAGGAAACCACATTAAACGGGTTATAATGCTTATAGCGTTGGTGGTTTAAAATAATGCACTAATATACATTACCCTAATTTTTCAAAACAAATTGTAACCAACTTCTTTCTAACGCTAACGGCTACCTGAGTGCGTGTTTCCGCGTGTGTGTTTATAAATGCTTGCAGAAGTCGCAGTAGTTTGTTAATTTGCTTTCTTATGCATGTGTATATTATAATGCAATTTATATGCTCAAATAAGTCATAGTCGATTTATTTCAACCAAAACCTTATAGTGATTAAAACACGATAATGTTTATTGTCGGATAATTTAATCACGCCTAATAAAATAGCTAAATTTGGATGCTGTTAGGTATAGCGAAATGACAGTGCTACAGCAATAAATTAATGAGGCTTGTTAATTGAGCTGTCAGTGATTGAAATTGAAGAGCGTAGAGGAATCAATAAAAGCATGGAAATAATTAAGGCATTTCGAATGAGCGAATGAGAGACAGCTA
The DNA here is from genome assembly GCA_029291075.1 of Eudiplozoon nipponicum. NCBI lineage: Eukaryota > Metazoa > Platyhelminthes > Monogenea > Mazocraeidea > Diplozoidae > Eudiplozoon > Eudiplozoon nipponicum. The sequence goes on along the minus strand of JAQBSW010002463.1, from coordinate 16,702 downwards.
GTAGATATGGTCGAATATAAATGCCTACTTCGGAAATTTTTACAGGAAGCTCAAACAATATCCTTTGAAATTTTGCGGCGTGCTAGCTTCATACGTTGCAAGGCCGCGATAGTCGCACGCTGGTCGTCGCTATGCGCTATCAGTTTCGCAAAGATCCGATTGATTCCTATTTCCAAGTACGCATCTGTTTTGTCTTCGATCAGACTTGGTGCTTATTCATCCCATTCTTCCGAAGGCTTCAGCTACGTTCATAATAACCACTGGAAATGAGGTGCGATCCAATCTTCGTTATATATTCGTTATTGAGATTAATCATTTTTCAACTGTTGCTGCCTGCATTATGCAACTAGATAAGATTTCAAGTTATTTTATAATTAACTTGATCAATCTACTCGAGTTTCATATCTAGATACCCTTTTAGCCGTCTTACTCTAATGACCAATTATTTATGAATGCCTGACTAGGTGAGATCTCTGAATGTGCCTATATATATATATATATATATCTTTGTATTCTGTCCCCTGCTTACGTATGATAAGTCTGTACGGCAGTTCATATACCGTTGGTGAGTTTATCGGTCCTATTTTCTCATTTTAATAGGTAGTTTACTTTCTAAGGTTATTGGCTCGTTCAGCAGCTTCTGATGCGATATTTCGCGCATAATGCCCTTGTTTGTCAGCTCAGTTTCAATAAAGGCCTTACTAAAATACCGATAAGAGCAAAACACCGAATCTATTCGAGAAAATACGAAAATATCACATACGCTGTTTTTTAAATTTGCTTTCCAATGAGTCTAGATTCTAAACAAAGAGGCCTGAGCAGCAGCTAAAAACCTTGAAATTTGTATTCTGCAAGACGAAAAATGTCGCAAAAAGATATTTAAAATGCTAAATTTATCCTAAATGGTCATTGTAAGCAGACCACTTAGAAATACCACTCCGTGCTATAACTACTGTTATGTTCGCAAAGGAGTGAGATTATTATGACGGTTACAATGATCGGCCAGCAACTTCCGGACAGAAAACAATATTGATTTGAATTGAAGAGGGCTCTTGTGTTGAATCGCGTGGATGAGAAGTCAATTGAAACTCTGTAGCATACAACAGAGTGATGTCATTCTTTTTAATCGAATCACTGTGAAATAAAAATATACTTTTTAAAATCTATGGCACCACGAAGTTTTAAAATAGCCAATTAGAAATACGATTAGGAGGAAATGAGAAGACAAGAACATAACGGATACCCACTGGAAGTAATAGAAACCACAATGTAATAATGAAGGCATTTGATTTAAATCGAGACTCCAAAAACAGTACAGACTAGGGTAATGCCAAATATCAAATTAGGTGGTAAAATATAGACATCAAAAACGAAATAAGTAATCGGTTTGATCCTCGATAGTCAGTTTCAGTAAAGTTCAATGTACGCGAGACTGCTTGAGGTGAGAGCCTCATATCTAAATTTGATTTCCATATATATTCAATGCGGTTTAATTCTCGATAGTCAGTTTGCCGTCGTACTCTGATGATGATCAAGGAAGGTCGAAACGCGTCAGTGCGTTGCGGGTGGCGGTAGTTTTGTTGTTGTTCGACGACTGGTTAAATAAATTGGGTTGGTGTTTACTTCATTCTCGCAAACTTGATTTAAAGAATTGTACCACCACCCACACAATCAATTGTGTTAGAATTGTATTGCCTATATATGTATATATGGCGAAAGCTGCAAACAGTTAATGTTCGTGACTGCATAGAAATTGTGCATCGAGCATTTCAGTTAAGTTCAATGTATACAAGACTGCTAGAATTGGGAGCCACATATCTAAATCAATTCCGTATATATTCAGTACGTTTTGATCCTCGATAGTCAGTTTCAGTAAAAGTTCAAGTTTGCGAGCTTGAAGAGGTGAGAGCCGCATATCTAAATTTTATTTCCATATATATTCAATGCGGTTTGATCCTCGATAGTCAGTTTGCCGTCGTACTCTGATGATGATCATGGAAGGTCGAAACGCGTCAGTGCGTTGCGGCTGGCGGTAGTTTTGTTATGTTGTTCGACGACTGGTTAAATACAATGGGATTGGTGTTTACTTCAAGCTCTCAAACTTAATTTAAGAATTGTTACTCCCGCTCGCGCAATCAATTATTGTTAAATTTTATTACTTTAATCAAGGTTGTGATCTTGGTCTAAACACCTTAACCGTATTATGTACATGCATTTGTCAATATAACCCAAGAATTGTATAATGTGGGAAAAGAAATTGATACAATAGACCAGTTTTGTTATTATTGGACGCTCATCACGTTAAGTCCAAAATTTGCCGCGGACAGGGCTCGAACCTGGGCACGTCTGTTTGCGAATATGGTGCTCTAACCACCCTGCCTCACACTAAACACAATTTTCAGTTTTATACTAGCTAATGTTTATACGATTTAAAAGTAACAATACAAAACATTATTGACAGATAGTCTCATCATATGACTTTGTGAGCAATAACCCTCAATGAACGGCACGATTTCATTCAGATCCATGTTTTTACTATGGTCAAAATTAAATAATTAACTTTGTTAAATAAATGTTAGCATGCTAGCCAAAATGTCCAACCATAAGAAGTATAACTAAACAGATTATGTTGCAATTATCCACCAACGCCATCTGAAGGTATACATAATTCCTGAGTTGGTTAACGATAAAGGCATGCAAAACATATATCTATTAGCACAAAATTCGATAGAAGAGGCATGACTAACAATGCGAGGTTTCCAAAAATAGACCTTCCTTTAAATATAAACAGCTCCGATGGCTATTTACTTAATAACTAATTGGGCGCACTTATATAATTCATTTTCAAAGCTTTAAAGTAACATTAAATCACGAGATTCTGCATAAAAAATTTTGATGAGCGGAGATTAAAACAGATTTTCTACGGTCGCATTTTAGTGGAATGTACGAGCAACCATCTGACTCGAATTTCATAGAAAATGTTGATATAGATATGCATAAATGTTGAAACACCATAAACACTGGATCCATACAACAATGCGTAATTATTTCAGTTGATGGACCGAAGCATATATATAATAATGCTTAGAAGTAAATTTTCATATGCAAGTCAAAATCAATGGGTTAAGGTCTAAGTATAAAATTATGTTGATAGAAGTGTTAATTTCTGACAATTCTGTTAATTTCTGATTTCTAATAGATTACAGTCTCTGCGATTTGATTGTCATTAATCAGTTTTACGTTGCATTTTGACGGCTGCCATAAAATGTCGACGTGTGTCAGTACGTGCTGCTCAGGCAAAAAGTTAGAACCACACAATTATTAGATTCTAATTTTCAAAAACTGAACAGCAAAGATTTGCTATTTGCACAGCACAAGCGGGAATAATCGGATTTTAAAACAAGAGCGATAAAGCTCAGTTAGAAATGCGATGTTACTGTTAGTGCCAAAAACAAAATCATTTTGAATTCTACTGAAATCACATCTGTTATAGATTTCATGATTTTGTCTTTGAAGAACTTGAACTTCGCCTATACTACTCGCTTTCGTATACTTACAACACCATTCGAAGCAATGGTTATTTATGTAGCATCATTTTACGCGTATAATCTAAAGGGACAAATGTCCGTTGATAAAAAAGTAACCTTGCGGCTTTTGGCCCACAATCAATTGTACAAATAGCTTCTAGTATATAAGCAAAATCTTTTAAGTAATTCTAAAACAACTAGCATTTATACTGATAAACTTAAACTTTGTTACATGGACCAATCTATAATCTTGGCACAATCGAAGCTAAGAAATGGCACTTATGTGGAAGTTTTCGAGACATAGCTTCCAAACGGTGTACCTACCAAAATTGTGCTAGCATCTGTTAACGAAGTCTGATGGTGCTTATTATGTAAATTTATTGTATGCATCTTCAAAGTCATATTTGCATAATTGAGGTCATGCACTACATAAAATTTACATTACATTAGTTCAATAACAATGCGAATCCGGCAGGACGCCTAAAGTATAGTAAGCTTGTGTTAAATAAATTAGAATGCCCATGACAAATAGGCCTGGTATGAGCATCATCTTTTAGTACTGCTATCTTCTAGTACTCGCCACGCTTGTCTATCAAGTGTTTTCGATCAAGGCGGACTATAGTTTAAACACCCACACTCCCATATTAACTATGGGAATGACATGGCTGTAGCAAGACCAAATGTGCCCGTATAGTATTATACATTGAGTAACCTAAGTTTACATATTTGTTGGTGGCTTACTAGCAAACCATTTACCCCAGAATTGTTGAATACAGTTTTGCATTTTCTTATTAATACTGCAAACGAGCCTCTTGAAAGACTAAAATATCCCACAAGATGGCGTTGATATACATGCACTTTGGAGGATCTACCTTTATAGTAACAACCGAGTTCGTACGCCATATCGATAATTACATCATCAAACACAAAATCTAAGTGTCACATGCAGTAGGATACGGATGAAAGCAAGATTATAGGTTACTTCAACGTACTCAGTTTACCACTATTGAAGTGTATCTTGTCAAGTTAGGTAATGATGCAGCGTTATTGAGGGATCGACATAGCGGATAATAATATACGAACACTGGAGCGTTGGGCTTGGAACTCTACGAATCTAATCTTCCAATGGAACGCCAGTAAGTGACTCGTTGAGTTGACTACAACAATCCACATACTTTGGAAAATATCACTGGTAGGCGACCCATCAAGTACTTTAAGAATCGCAGAAATACGAAACCGTTCACGAATCGCATCAAATCGGCAAACAAGTTTAAAATTTGAATAAATATTATGAAAAGACGGCTCGAGTCTACTATGCTTCAAGGCCAGAGTTGTAAGTGTACGAGAAGAGGTCAATCGGAATACAATAGTCACCACTTCCTGTTATAATTCATTTTTCTTCATAACATAAATACGCGAATTAAATCGCGTAGATCAGATATTATATTCACATATATACATTAGTCTTTGTTAGGATTCGTTTAAAAATAATAATAAAATTTAGTATAATATGACTTAGGTTCTTCTGAATGTTAACTAACACTATATACGGATCAGGTCATTAGATTTGGTTAAAAGGAAGTTCTGATATGTTCGTTAAACGATCTGTATACACTACTATTTTTATAGCTTATGATTTTGTTAAAAAATGTAACTCTGCTGATAATGCAATACCAAAAGACAAAATAGGTGTGCCATTCTATAAGCAGTGGATATAATTATACAAGCAATATTGATTATAGTTCATGGTAAAGAACAATTTGGCATACAGCCATAAAAATTATCCAGATAAACGAATAAATAAATTTGGGCCTATCATAAAATGAACAAAAAACTCATCTAAACGTTTATCAACAGGAATAATAAGCGTACCAATTTACAAATTATCTACGTATAATGTTAATATATGATTCGCCTTCTCCGATTACAAAAATAATTCAATTAACAAATAGGTTAAGCTTAATTTGATTTATTTCCTTCATATGACACCTATGTGGCATTTCTATAAGCCAAAATTTCAACTAGCCACATCCAATCTGTCATTTTAGAAAACACACCACGCATCAAGAGCAGGTGGTAGTATTGCTTTTAAGATTTATACATTTGAACGATCGATTGTGCGGCTGGTCATAAAAACTATCTACCAGTGCAGTCAAAGATTACTCAATTTTATAAATATCCAATTCACTACCACTTCCCAAGGAAGTGTGGTGTATGTTCTATAACGACAGATTGGGGTGACTATTTGAAGCTGTTGGGTGAAAAAGATGCCAACGGCTTCACGCGAGCAAAAAAGCCAACAAGTTTGTACATTTAACAATAATTGTTTGCGCAGGTAGTGGTAACAATTCTTTAAATCAAGTTTGCGTGCTTGAAGTAAACACCAATCCCATTGTATTTAACCAGTCGTCGATGATCAAGAAAGGTCGAAACGCGTCAGTGCGTTGCGGCTGGCGGAAGTTTGTACATAACAGAAAATTGTGTATATTGTTCGGCAAGGTGGCTCGATGAATAGTCCCAGACTTCGAAGCAAATGTGCCCTGATTCGAACTTTGGTCGCGACTAAATCCCGGAGAGTATGTGAAAATGTCTCAATAAATACGCAATCAGTCTTCTGGGTGAATTATATACATACATATAATGGGATAAATGCTTATCTCAAGCTCGTTAGCTTGATTTAAACTATTGTCATAACCAACCGCGCAATCAACGAGTGCTTAATATTAATTAATTAAACGAGCATTGGTTGCGTAGTCGGTAAGAAAAATTACAATAATCAGGATTGTGATTTTGATATGAACACCTGACCCATCAAATATATAAATTCGCCAGTATAAACTAAGAACTGCATAGTGTAGAAAAAGCAATTCATCCAGTGGACCGGTTTCGTCCTTATTGAGAACTCATCACGTACTATTACCTGATCTGCGTTTTGACTAACGCAGCTTTCATTGTTCCAGTAATTTTCTTTTTCCATAATATTTCGATCTTCATTACCGAAGATCTTCTTCAGATGCATTTCACGAAACAAATGAAGCAAGCGCGTTATTTCCTCTAGTCATAATATTTATATACCCCCAGACTGACCTTTCATTGGTTATACGTGTGTCACTTGTGTGTGTGTGTGCATTTTCATAACTGTTGTTTTCATTTAACTAATTTCGACCAGAGTGGCTGAATAATAATTTATCAATTGCATGCGCATCAAGGCAACTCCTTCATCACGTACTAGCCAGGATTTACCGCGGACAGGCCTCGAACCTGGACACGTCTGCTCCGGAATCTGGTGCTCTAACCACTGAACCACTCTGCCGCAACTGTGGATTAAGCACTAGTTTCCAAAGCAGACGTGCCCAGGTTCGAGCCCCGCCCGCAGAAAATTCTGGCCAGTACGCAATGAGTTCTCAATAAGGACCAAACCGTCTACTGAATGAATTGCCTTGTCTACACTATTCAATTCTAGTTTATGCCGATATCTTAAATGTCTGTTTTCGGCCAGAATTAGGTATAAGAATTGCATTGGCAAATGCGAATACCTCATGACAATTACCACGTCAAAAAGATTTGGTAACTGACCTATAAAAAGCCCCCACAAATAAAAAATGTATAAAACAAAACAACCAAAGTTAAACTATTTACATAATTATCGTAGTACATCGGTTATGGAAGTGCACAATGCTTGAAAAGGAACTACCAGCAATAACATGTTTATTTAAAATCATCAAAGAGAAGTAGTTAAACTTTCAGGAGCCTCTGACGTAAAATTCGTCGTCGCTGTTTAGCACAAATTAAACTACTGAAATGCATAATACAACAAAGCAGTTGAACCTGCACGGTTTTCAATAGTGTAATGAAAATGATATGGAACACAAAATAAAAGCATGTATTAAATACAATGCAAAAAAGAATATGCAGCGCCAAGGTATTATAAATCATGACAACTTTTTTTATAAAAATGACTGAAATGTTAACACAACTAAAAGTGGAAGACACTACACGTCTTTAAAGAGGAACTGAATATAAAATTATGCTATATGTCCAGACATCAAAAGAAGTATAGCTGTTCCATAAGTTAAGATGTGCAAAAAACTGGTCTCGAAGTGAATGTGGTCATTTTTAAGCTAGAGACACCACCATTTTAGCAAGCTTTAATCGTTTTTGATAGGCTCTATAGGGTGTAATATTACCGATGTTTTCAAAAATTTCATAGAATATAAACACCTGACCCATTATGTATATACATTTGTCAGTATAAACTAAGAATTGTGTAGTGTAGAAAAGGCAATTCATCCAGTGGACCGTTTTCGTTCTTATTGGGAACTCACCAAGTACTGGCCAGAATTTGCCGCGGACAGGGCTCGAACCTGAGCACGTCTGCTTCAGAATCTGGTGCTTTAATCACTAAAACACCCTGTGGCAGGTTGGCTTACTGGTTAGAGCACCAGATAAATGCATAGATATTAGCCAGATTCTTTCTGGAAAACTAAAAAGACTTGCAATTTCTGTACAAAAATCACCGATTTGTAAATGTATATTGCTCATAACCCACGTTGCTGGTAATATATGTTATGTTTTCCTCAAGACAAAATCGGAAAAACGTGCTTCTGACTATCAAAGCTATCATAATTAATAAGCTTAATCTTTGCTTAGAAGTGTATATATTGAGAAATAAGAAGTCAAACTAGATTGGAATATAAACGTTACAAACATGCATTAAAAAGTAACAAACGTGCTTAAAAAATGACAAACCCAGTGTTTTCGAACACATTTAAGATGAAAGCGATGGAGCATCACATGATTTGACGAAGAAATCTGCATTGCGACTGCAGGGAAAAGATGGCCTACGTGTGATTTGTTAGAACAAATCTTGGTGTACTGAATGAATAAACAAGTAAAGCATCATCAAATCAAGAATGTCTGTAGATACTGGTAGAAAAGATGTTTACAAATTAATGTTATTCCATTGCACAATGTTGCTAATTCTCATGTTAAAAATTGATGAATTTACTTACTATCACGGAATATATATATATATATATATATATATATATATATATATATATATATATATATATATATATATATATATATATATATATATATATATATATACTACGATAATGTATCGTTAATATCACAAGGTCCGGAACCAGAAAAAGAAAACTAATATTATATTAAAGACTTAGTTATCGCATTCATGAAATCAAGTGATTTTAAATTTGATTTCGAGTGCCAACTTCATATTTTCAAATGCCACGTTCTGCATTACGCGTGTTATAGCTGCACAAAACAGATTCACAAAGATCCGATTGATCAAAACTTCCATTTCCATTTTGTTTTCGATCGGGCTGGGTTTGTATTCTTCCCTTTCTTCCGAAGGCTTCAACATCGTTCATACTAACCAATGGAAATGCGGTTCTATCACATCTTTGTGAAATCAAGTGATTTTCTGCATTTAATCAGCTGCAAAGCTTAATTACTTAAACATTTCAATAAGGGGTTTAATTAAATATTGTGATAATTTCGGATGTTTGAAGAGTGTTTAAAGTATAAAATAAGATACAAGAGTTATAACATGTTTATAAATTATATTGTGCGTGCATGTGTCAACGCATGGTAGTTCATTGGAACATTTACTTTGACCTGGTGCAGTTCTTCGCACGAATTTCCCGTACACGTTTATTCTTCTGTTGATTTAACGCTTTTGGAAAATCAACGATTATCACAATATTCAATGAAGGATCTAAAAGAAACATATGATAAACTAAATTTTGCAAATGAATACACACAGAAAATAATGTGAATGTACAAGAATAATAAGATTTTCTAGACCACAAATAGTTTACCCTTCAGTTTCTACATTTAAACTTGAAAGTATATATATACATATATATATATATATATATATATATATATATATATATATATATATATATATATATATATATACCAATATATTCAGTTAGATATGTAGAAATCAAGTGAATATTTTTCTGAATGCATCTATGATTACTGATTCTTACAGCTTAACTTCGCCGTTCGTCTGGGATGGCATGCATCACAAACAGAATTACAATAACATAGAATTTCTATTCAACTACAATGTGATTTAATCCTTGGTAAATGCGTGTGTGCTATTAACACCAATACAGCTGTAGTATATGTAAATCTTATTTCAGCACAATCTCAGATGCGTAAATGGTACACACGCATTTAATTAAATCTAAAGCCAAACGGTTAGTCTAAGGAAAAAGTTTAATTAGTGGCATTCCGATAAGAAATGAGTGTTCAATATTAGGTAAAGAAACAAGCTTCCACAAATATCGTGCTAATACGTAAAAATAATGGAGCTCTGTAAAGACGAAAATGTCACAAGAACCAACGAAGCGGGAAGTAGTTGTATTTTGAAAGCTGCCATCAAAACACACACAAGAGTGGTATATTTAAAAGAGCATATTAATAATGCAAATATGAGATTACATAGATTTCTATTTTATATATATATATATAAAACTTCTATTCAGTGAGTATCTCATCCCTTTACAAACAGGTATACTCCAGATCTTAGCAAAAAATTTAAACAAACAAAGAATTGTTGCTCAAACGATTAATAGAAGGATATTTAAATGTAGAATGTACAAGCCAGAAATCATATATTAACACAACTCAATCATATTTGGTAAAATCCCCATAAAAATGATGTACTGCCAAAACCAAGTTTACCAACATTCACATAATAAAAATGCAATACGTAATGTTGTACAATAAAATGATTGCATTCTATTAAAATATAATTCAATTAGTGACACAAAGTAATCACTTCTTATGATGAAAGAATATTCGGTACAGTATCAAGGAAAAGCCAAATTATAATGACGGAAATGGTGCACAGAGGAAGACAGCAAGCAGAAGATAGAACGACAATAAATTTTATATACACGCATGTTTTTTCATATAATTATACGAGCAAACATTAAAACTATCTGACCTGTATTCAATTACTTGTAATCAGGGTGCGTAAAAGAATTTAAAATCAAATATGCTTGGGAAAACAATATGAATACACCGATTTATACTACCTGCCAAAAATTGCTTAATTACTAGACTCAGTACAGCGATCATAGTACACAAAATGGTGTGTCGATAACTAGCGAAAAATGTTAAACGTTTTGGCATCAACCTTCCTCCGGACCGAGCCTGAGAAAAATACATACTCTGGTACGCTAAGATCGTACATATTACTTCAAATCCAATACAGCTTTAATAATGACCACGCTATTAAGCACATTGATTTCATCATGGTGTGCAACTAAATTATCTAAAATCAACTTGGCCAAAATGTTGTAAGAGCTCTGTTACGCCCAGATTAGAACAGTAAGAAGCATAGGATAGTAAAATTTATTATAATTAATATTGCAATATGAATTAAAAGCAAATTATAAATTAAATATACTACTTATCCGCAATTTTCTTGTTAAGAACATTCCAAAGAGCTAAGTGAAAGATAATAAATTAAATAAATGCTTGTCCTAAAATAAAATAGTGAAAATATATGCATTAATATACATATTTCTTAGGCGAAAAGTTGCCGCATATTATCCAGTACATTATTAGACACATTGCAACCTTTAACTATAGTGTAATTAATGCAATTCTAAATATTCTTAATCAGAGGAATAGAAACTTCTTTCTTTGTGACTGACGGTAGTTTTGCTATATTGTTCGACGATTGGTTAAATAAAATGGAATTGGTGTTTACTTCAAGCTCGCAAACTTGATTTAAAAAATTGTTACCACCACCCGCGCAATCAATGATTGTTTACTTGAAATATAATCTTAGTTAGTAAACTCGAATCGATTGAAGGCATTGATACCTAATATGTTCATGCCATATATAATCCAGTTTGAAGAAATAAAATGCTTTATCAAAATATAACTATTTGTATTTTCAAGATTGGAAAATAAGTAATAATTAATTTTTTAAAGACCCAAACAGACCATGGTTCAAATAATATTAAAGCTTAAACATAAGCAAACTATAGAAGTATGTACAATGTTTGAATAAAGCATAGAAAAATAAAATAATCTTAGCTTTAATCGAAATTGTTGTTGATGATTACCAGGAATCTACAAAATTCCAATTATCGATGAAATTACGATATTTACGCATTTTAATGAAAGCCATTATGGAATGCTATACACTAACGCTAAACATATGCTTTCCGTCATCAACAAATGCGTAGATGTGTAGAAGTCAGTATACTCCTCTGAAAAATTAAGGCATAAAACATGTAACGTAGATAATATCAAACAACACTATAAATTATTATTTTTATGTTAAATTCTGAGAAAACAAACTGTATAGTTTTATCTAATTTAATTTGCTCTATGCCTGTAATGATTCGAAAAAATATGATTGCATACTAACTAGGAATAATAAATGAAAATGACATATGTAACAAAATGATTATTTTGAATTCATAAATTATTTACCATACAATCGTAAATACCTAAACACAGCATTTAATGGCTTGACGAAATAACAATGATATTACGATGCGTTTAAATGATATTTATAACAGAAAATTAACTGATATGTACAGAAACTTAAAAAGTAATTCAAACTGCAATGTCAAAGCAGACAATGGCATTGGTGAATTCCATTTTAAAAAGAATTTATGGAATGTTATCACGCTAACAGTAAAAAATTATCCAAACCAGCTATAAGGAGTGTTTGCAATGTATAAAATAATGAGTGATTCGAAACAGCAGATGAATACCATGCATGCATTTTTTGAAACAACGAAATCATCTAAAGTTTCTATGGAGCTCGCGCATGTTAGAACATTAAAACATGGCGTCTATTGACAGTAACGATTGAACTGCCAAGATTGACTGTTTAGGAGTTTTAATAACCAAAAGATAATCCACATATTAAAAAAATATTTAGAATCTAAGATTTCAGAGAAGGAAACTAAGGTAGTGCCGATAGTAGATCTTATGCTGTGAATCTTTGCCAGCTACCAGAGCGAAACATCTCAGTATCAAGAATTTATTCATCACTTCATGGAAATAAATAAATATTTTGAACCAGAATTTATCAAAATAACTAGAATTAATGTAGTAACTAAAGAATCCGAATAATTACTTAGCAAGCTTGAATCAGATTCTAGAAGTAAATAAAAGTGTCGTTACCGTGTATAGGTTTCACACATACTCTATATTTAGAATTTGCATTAGAATTACATTGTTAAATACTTAATTTGCATTTAATTTTATACGTGTTTTAATACAAATATGCATGAGATTGCACTGTCTATCCGTTCACATTCATTTCTGAAGCTGGTTCTTCCTCGATTAATAACAAAGTTCAACCGACGGCAGCATACCATACATTGATACTCTGACTCTTCACAAGTCTTAATCTAGTCGATTCTTACCTAGTTAATTGGAATCTCTTTCTCTTCAGAACGAACTAACACAAAGTTGATGAAAGCGCTTCTCTTTCACAACTCCGATTAGCCTTATCGTTAAATACTTTGCCAGTCACTATTTCATTCAGTTTACGTATCCCTTTTGATTTGTATTTTATCATTTCAATTTTTGTGCCAGATGGTCTTCGTTGCCAAATAAATTTATAATTATTATTTAACAAATCCAAAATGGACGTGTATAGCACCGGTTTCTACTGATGAAAGGCTATTACGCACCAAACGCATGTGAACATTAGATTATACCATTTGTTCAGGCTGACTGGCATAACATCTGTTCCTATTTGAACTAACTTATTGCTAGGCATTCCACATTCAATACAAAATTGTTTTTTAATTCTTCTGAACCAAGGTAATATAAACGTTATTGCCACATAAATGTTTAAGAAAATATGCTGTCTTTTGAATGAGAGACAATAAAACGTAAATATACTCGAAATATGTACAGTATTAACAAGAGATGTACGTTTTGAAAATTATATAATGTACTTAAGTAGTTTAATGCCTATAATCAAATAAAACGTAAGGAAATAATATAAAAAATTATATGCGTTAGGTGTAATAAAATATAAAATATCCAGGCACTTCAAAAGTGTATGCTATATATGCATAGTAAATATACATGGTGAAAATTTCAATAAGTAATAGTGAAATGTAGTCAGATTGCCACAATAACGGTAAGCATTTTCAAACATAACATGTATTATTGAAATTCTAATTTAAAATAAATATATACCTGTAGCCAGACGCCAGATCAACACTTAAAGCATAATTTTCTATGAGTAAAAGTGTCTAAGTGTCGATATTCTAGTTAATAGCATTATGACTTTTTTGAAACAATAGGAAATTTCAACGAAGCAAATCAATTACACAAATGGTCGCATTTAAGCTGCGTTGGAAGTAACTGGTACATTATCTTCTATAACAATGACACCGGGAAACACGGCATTACTACAATCCTGCTGATTATCTGAATCAAAAACATTAACCACATCCATTGCTGCTACTGGTGAATCTCTATCCTCAGCACTACTAATACTACCAGAGTTAGAAATGACAGCTTCAGTCTCCAGCGGCGGCATGTTTGGAACGGTAACATTTCTAGGTAGGGCAGTTGCAATTCCTGGATCAACCCCGCAAGTCCGAATACAGTGGCTTCGATAAGCAGACGGGTGGTTGAACTGAGCTTTGCATCTACTGCAATTAAACGGTTTGTTCTTTAAATGAGTCAATTGATGGCGAAGCAAACCGGCTTTGGCTGAATACGAACGGTTGCATTGAGAGCAGACCCACTGCTGCTTAGGATGTTTTTCTGGCACTCCACTAGTCGGATTTGCCAGTTGAATCATAGGAGGAGAGGCAACAGTTGGCACTGCACCGTAAAACGGTATTGCACTCGCAATATTAGTGCTCGGTACTGGCATATTAAAGCTTTGCATAAAAGGCGGTGATGTCTGCAAAGTTAACTGGACAGAATTGATAGTTGAAGAATTGATTGATAGAGATGGATTAGACTGCGAAAATGACATCGGATTTGCCAAATTCAACAAGTGACTGCCCGAGTAGGGAAAATCTTGACCACCAACCAACTGCATTTGATAAAAATTATCAACCATTGGTGCATCGTTTCTCAGTGTCGTCAATTTCGATTCCGAATTCGGAGACAATGTAGGGAGAATGGAAGATGGATTGGGATTGTGCGATACAATGTGACGCTGGAGAGTAGTTTTCGTGGCGTACGCCTTTCCACAAATACCACAAATCCACGGCTTGACAGCAGTTTCTCGAGCCAATTCGTTTGGAACACACGAAACCTGTTCGCACGTATCTATTCCATTGTTAAATACATTGACCTTTTCTAAATTATTGCATAATGAAATGCCCGTTGGAGCAGAATTTATAGGCGTTGTTGGCAGAGCCGTTGATACAATTTCAATGTCATTTTCATTTTTTATAGCTTGAGTTCGTCTGACAGCAGCTTTAAGACTAGAAAACGGACAAGTACGAATATAGTGATTTCGAAAAGAGGATGGATGACTGAACTGCTTTGGACAACGAGGGCATTTGAAGGGTTTGTCATGAGAATGAGTGTGCTGATGTCGAAGGACAGCGGCTTTAGTGGCATAACTTTTGGAACACACTTTGCAAAAATATTTTTTGGGTGTACTTTCACTCTGATGAAGCCCAACGGAAATTGAAGAAATAGAATAAGCAGTTGAAGGTACATCTGAAGACAATGTCTCACATGAGTCATCTTGTGAACTACTGTCATTTTTGTTTTTGGTATCTTTTGAAATTACACTTTTATTCGATATTGATACATTTTGTCCCTCATCATCGCTCTCCAATGTTTGCGGCATAACCGGTGTGCACTCAACGGATTTAGTTACATTAGATTCTGATGGGTGAGAAGCACTGCGTGCATACAATGAGCAACCTTTGTTAACATGGCTTTTGTATGACGATTCCTTGTTAAACTGACGTCCGCATTTATCACAATTGTATATTATTCCTGAACATTCGTTTGTTTGATGTCGCTGCAACGCTTTTAGCGTAGCATACATACGCTGACATCTGCCACAGGTAAATGGCACAGTAACTATTCTAGGAATCGTATTCACTGGTTGAACATTAGCCATAATGGTCCATGAAGGGGAAGTTTTGACTTCACTATTCAAAATTAGATCCTTTACGACAATTTTAGGAAAAATAGCTCTAGATAAAATATTAAAATAACATATAGAAATAATAACAGTAATGTTAAGTACCGGCATAAATCAATTTCATTCATAATAGAGCGACCCAAGAAACTTAGACTATTTGCATGAACAAGGAGAACTTTTATTATAACAAAGGCTTAGGTTTTTTGCAGAAATAATAGTTTATATTTCTTCATTAAAGAAAAAAATGGGAATTCTATTGGCTCAGGATATATGAAATAAATATATCAACTGAAAAGTACAAACGAAATTCAAATAATTAAATAAGTATTAAAGCAACTTTTTGGCGCTGCGAAAAAATCAGGTACCAACATTTGGTTGCAGTCTATTTTAATCGCTGATGACCTTAAATAAAACTAGTTAGATATTCGTTGATTTGTGGAGGAAGTTAAATCCTTCGCCTTATGTAAAATAACATTGACTGATAAATTTAAACCACCATGGCTGATTGTAACGAATTTTAATTAAAAAGAATTTTTTTTTTTATTTTCCAAAACATTCTTTGTTTAAATCCTTGATTTTGAATTGTGCGCCATTTTTAAGTTTTTCGAGTGTCTCGCTCTGTAACGACACAAATTAATGGCCGACATATTGCGTAAATTAAATTAAATTTTATTTACTTTGCACCAATGAGAAAAAAGCGAAACTTGACGTTTAACCAATAGTGTGCAAGTAGACATGGCATGCTATTTAAGCACGGCAATTTACCATGCAAGTTAGTTGTGGCATTTGCATTCTGCCTTGCGTCACGCGTGTGCGTTCTGTCGGCTGTCAATACCTACGCTGGTGATTTGATAGTTTCACCAACAATTGGCTACATCCGTGACTCATCTTTGTTGCGGTACAACCAGCGAGACGAGCCAATTAATTGCAGAACCTGAACGACGTTATCCACATCGTGATTACAGCTCAACCACAGGAGTGACAACTCAACCAGAGTCCACCCAAGGCTCTAGGACATCTT